>RCUC01115850.1:0-15096 GCA_003697995.1 Taxidea taxus jeffersonii
TGTTTGAGGAGATAATGGTTAAAAATTTTCTAAAATTGACAAGAGATTAAGCCACATATTGAAGAAGCCCTGTAAACCAACGCAGAATGAATACAAAGAAAAATTCTGAGTACATCATAGTAAAAGTGCTTCAGATGACAAAAAAATCTTAAAACAACCAGAAAAAAAGAGATTATTTTCAAAAGAGACCAATTAAACTGACAGTAGAAGCAAGAAAAATGGAATAACATATTCAAAGCACTGGAAGATAATAATTGGTAACCTAGAGTTTTATACCTAGCAGGAATACCGTTTAAGAGTGAAGAGAAAATAAGCATTTTTCAGATACCCCTGCTTTAAAAAATTTACTTAAGAGAATTACCAAGAGACCCACACTAAGTGAAATTTTATTTTATTTTAAAGATTTTTATTTATTTATTTGACTGAGCACACAAGTGGGGGGAGCAGTGGGCAGAGGGAGAGGGAGATGCTGGCTCCCCACTGAGCAGGGAGCCTGATGTGGGGCTTGATCTCAGGACCCTGGGATCATGACCTGAGCCAAAGGCAGACACTTAACTGACTTAGCCACCCAGGCGCCCTCTAAGTGAAATTTTACAAAATATTATTCAGGAGGAAGGAATATACCAAATGGAAGCTTAGAGATTCAAGAAGAAATAAAGAGTAAAAATAGTAGAAAATATGTGGGTAAGTCAAATGAATGTAAATTGTATTACACAATAATAATAATGTTTTATTAGGTTTTAAAGAAAGAATTAAAACATAAGACAATAATAATTGATAGGATAAATAAAGTATGTGAGGGCTGCATTATCTGGGAAGAAGAGGAAGGTGTTTGTTAACATTACCCTGTGGGGGGGGCGGCATTCCTCACCAGCTCAGATGGAAGAGCATGTGACTCTTGATCTTGGGGTTGTAAGTTCAAGCCCCAGGTTAGGTGTAGTGATTACTTAAGTAAATAAATAAACCTAAAAAAAAAAATTGAAAAAAATTAAATTTGGGGGCACCTGGGTGGCTCAGGTGATCTCTGTCTGTCAAAGAAATAAATAAAAATAAAAAATAAATGAAAATCTTTAAAAAAATTAAATTTTGGTAAGTAAGAGATACATGTTAAAATCTAGAGTTACCTTCAAGAAAAGAGGGTTTTTTAAGTTTGTGACTTTTAAATTATAGAAAAAAATGGAATGATAAAAAAATAACCCACAAGAAGGCAAGAATGGAAGGAAGGTACATATAACAATAAGACAAATAGAATAAATTATCATTAAGAATATTTCAGAAATTTTATTAAATGTTAATGTTTAAAAGACAAATTGTCAAGTAGGATTTTTTAACTTTATGTTTTACAAGAGACAGATCACAGCATAAGGATACAGAAAGTTTGTAAATAAAAGGAGAAGAATAAATAGATAATGCAAACACCAACCAGAGAAAAGTTGTTTTAGATAAATATTACATGAAGTAGAAACCAAAAAATAAAATGTAACAGTTTTATGTGTGTATGCAGTTAATAAGATGGCTTCATAATATATCAAGCAAAAAATAACAGAAGTACAATGGAAAGTAAAAATATTCACAATGATGGTGGGAGAATTTAACAAATATCTCTCAGTAATTGATGGATCAAGCAGACAAAATTAGGAAGAATGTAGAAAATTACACTATAATTAATGAACTTGACCTAATGTACATACAAAGAATGCTGCATCCAACAGGTGCTGAATACACCTTTTTAAACACACATAACATTTATAAAAATTGGCCAAAAACTGAGCTAAAAGCAAGTTTCACATGCCGAAGTATTTAAAATCATAATGAGTACGTTCTTTGACCATGTGTAATTAATACATAAATCAGTAACAAAAAGATAATCTAGAACATCCCCATATTTTAGGAGACTTGGGGCAGCTGGGTGGCTTAGTTGGTTGAGCCTCTGACTCGTGATTTTGGCTCAGGTCATCATTTCATGGGTTGTGAGATCAAGCTCCAGTCAGGCTCCACACTCAGCAAGTAGTCTGCTTGAGAGTCTCTCCCTCTGCCCCCTTCCCACTCACGCTCTCTCTCTCTAAAATAAGTAAATTTAAAAAATAAAATTTCAGGAGTGCCTGGGTGGCTCAGTTTGAGTGTCTGCCTTTGGCTTGGGTCATGATCCCAGGGTCCTGAGATCGAGCCCCATGTCAGGCTTCCTTTTCAGTGGGAGGCCTGCTTCTCCTTCTCCTGCTTGTGTTCCCTCTCTTGCTGTGTCTCTCTCTGGCAAATGAATGAATATTTTTAAAATTTTAAGAAAAGAATAAAATTTCATATGTATATACATACACACACACACTTGATAGGAGCAACTGGCTGACTCAGTTGGTAGAACACCTTGTTCTCAGGGTCATGAGTTCAGGCCTCACATTGGGGCTAGAGCTTACCTTAAAAAAAAAAAAAGTGTATGTACACACACACACACTTGCTAACCCATGGGTCAAATAACAAAACACATTGAAAATCTGAAAATATTTTGAGCTGAGTAAAAACGAAAAGTAGTACATATTAAAGTTTGAGGACAGGCAGCAAGCAGGCAGACCTGGGCCTGGGGCTGGAGCCTGAACCTTGTGGCCATGTTAGCAGATGCTTACTGGTTGACAGCTTCTGCTGTCTTCTGAGAAGAATTAAGTTATACTTGGGACGCCTGGGTGGCTCAGTGGGTTAAGCCTCTGCCTTCGGCTCAGGAGGTCATGATCTCAGCGTCCTGGGATCGAGTCCCGCATTGGGCTCTCTGCTTGGCGGGGAGCCTGCTTCCTCCTCTCTCTCTCTGCCTGCCTCTCTGCCTACTTGTGATTTCTCTCTGTCGAATAAATAAATTTAAAAAAAAAAAAGAATTAAGTTATACTTGACCTTAAAGTAACAGGAGTCAGAATTAAGTAAAAGAGATGCCATCTACAAAGAGTACTTCAAAAATTATAATCAGGCATTTGGCTTCATGTCCTGAGTTACTCTACAAGCAGAGAAGATGAATCATCACCCAGAATGGCTCAGTGTGCACAGTAAGGTCCAGATAACTCTCTCACCTTGTATACCTGTGGTGGACTGACTAAGAGCAATGTGAAAGTGGTCAAATTTATTGACAAAGCAGCTGTTTCTGTATGATGTCTTCCGAATGCATATAAAATCTTATATACAGTTTAGTTGCAATGTATTTTGAAGGCAATTTCCATGAACAAATTAAATTGTAAATTTAGTTCACCTTTATACCGCATCTTGTGGTATAAAATCAGTTCTTAAATACCAATTAATTTAAACTTGGGGAAAAAAAAACAAAAGTTGGGGGATGTATCTAAAGCTATGCTTAGAGGAAAATTTATAGCTTTAAATATTCTGGAAAAGAAGAAAGGCAGAAAATCGGCATCCATCTCAAAAAGTTGATAGAAGGATAGATAGTACTTTAGACCTAAAGAAAATAGATGAAATGAAATAAAAAATTAAGAATATTAGTTACAGGGACGCCTGGGTGGCTCAGTTGGTTAAGCGGCTGCCTTCGGCTCAGGTCATGATCCCAGCGTCCTGGGATGATGCTCCTTGCTCGGCAGGGAGCCTGCTTCTCCCTCTGCCTCTGCCTGTGCTCTCTCTCTAACAAATAAAAAAAAAAAGAATATTAGTTAGAAAATAGGAGAAAAATACAGACGTAGTAATACCAAAATGTGCTCTTTTAAAAGACTAATAAAATTGATAAATCCCTGGTAAGATTTAACAATTAAATAAGATAAGACAAAAATAACCAATGGTAATACCAAAAAGTGGAGACATCAGACCCTATAGATATTAAGAAAATAATGAGAATTAATTTCTACCAATGAATTTTAAAACTTAGGTGAAATGGACAGAATCCTGAAAAATGTAACTTACTCAAACTGACACAGCATTAGAAAATCTTAATAATTACATGCCTACCAAGAAATAGGATCTGTAATTTAAAATATTTCTATGAAGGGGCGCCTGGGTGGTTCAGTGGGTTAAAGCCTCTGCCTTTGGCTCAGGTCATGATCCCAGGGTCCTGAGATCGAGCCCCGCATTGGGCTCTCTGCTCAGCAGGGAGTCTCCTTCCCTTCTCTCTCTCTGCCTGCCTCTCTGCCTACTTGTGATCTCTGCCAAATAAATAAATAAATAAATCTTTAAAAAAATTTTTTTTAATATTTCTATGAAGACAAATGCCAGGTGAAAATAACTTCACCAACAGATTTACCAAACACTTAAGAAAGAAACAACAGAGGCACCTGGGTGGCTCAGTTGGTTAAGCATCTGCCTTTGGCTCCTATCATGATCCCAGGGTCCTGGGATTGAGCCCCATGTCAGGAGCCTGCTTCTCCCTCTCCCTCTACCTGCTACTCTGCCTATGTATGTGCTCTCTCTCCATCAAATAAATGAACAAATAATAATAATAATAATAATAAATGTTTGAAAATTTTAAAAAAAGAAAGAACACTAATCTACACAAACTCCTCCTAAGAATAAAAAAGAAATGCTCCCCAGCTCATTAAGTGAGGCTAGTATAACTATGATACTAAAATGTGAAAGGACATTAATATAGATACAGTAATCCTAAACAAAACATCAACAAATTGAAACTAGCAATATACATAAAAGAAATTAGGTCTCCCTACCAAGTTGATTTATTCCAGAAATTTTAGATTTGGCATTCAAAATTCAAACAGTATATAGTAATAAAAGATTTTTTTTTTGAGATTTTATTTATTTGACAGAGAGCGAGTACAAGTAGGGAAAGCAGCAGGCAGAGGGAGAAGCAGGCTCCCTGCTGAGGGCAGGGCTCAGTCCCAAGACATTGGGATCATGATTTAAGCTGAAGGCAGCCGCTTAACTATTGAGCCACCGAGGAGCCCCTAAAATCTTAATAATAGCAGGAACTGGGTGAAGGGTGTATATAAACAACTTTGCTGAATATCTAAAACTTTTCTAAAATAAAATTTTATTTAAAAGTGTAATTCAGGGACGCCTGGGTGGCTCAGTGGGTTAAAGCCTCTGCCTTCGGCTCAGGTCATGATCCCAGGGTCCTGGGATCGAGCCCCGCATCGGGCTCTCTGCTTAGCAGGGAGCCTGCTTCCTCCTTTCTCTCTGCCTGCCTCTCTGCCTACTTGTGATCTCTGTCTGTCAAATAAGTAAATAAAATCTTAAAAAAATAAAATAAAATAAAAGTGTAATTCATTGCATTAAAAAGAAGAAAAATCATATGTTAGGACATATAGAAGCAACATTAGGTAAAATTCCTCCTTTTGCAAGAGATCCCTTAAATTCAGCTTAGAAAGGAATTCTTTAACAAACGTAGCTATAAAAGCCTGTTGCAAACATCATATGGCAAAATGTTGAAAGCTTTCCTTAGTGATTAGGAACAGACAAGGATACCAGTTATCAATACCTCTATAGGGCGCCTGGGTGGCTCAGTTGGTTAAGCAACTGCCTTCAGCTCAGGTCATGATCCTGGAGTCCCTGGATCAAGTCCGTGGATCGAGTTCCACATCGTGCTCCCAGCTCCATGAGGAGTCTACTTCTCCCTCTGACCTTCTCCCCTCTCATGCTGTCTCTCACTCTCTTTCCCTCTCAAATAAATAAATAAAATCTTTTTTTTTTTTTTTAAGATTCCTTTATTTATTTATCTGACAGAGAGAGATCACAAGTAGGCAGAGAGGCAGGCAACGGGGGGGGGGGGTAGGCAGGCTCCCTGCCGAGCAGAGAGCCCGATGTGGGGCTCCATCCCAGGACCCTGGGATCATGACCTGAGCCGAAGGCAGAGGCTTTAACCCACTGAGCCACTCAGGCGCCCCTAAATAAATAAAATCTTTTAAAAAATCAATACCTCTATAGAATATCGTATTAGAAGTTGCACCCAATGTAATAAGGCAGGAAAAAAGCTACATAGGGTATAAAGATTGGAAAGAGAGAAACCCAATTATCATTATTTATAAGTGATATGATTATATACAGAGAAAATTTGAAAGAATCTCTAGATTGTTAAAATCAACAAGTGCGGGACGCCTGGGTGGCTCAGTTGGTTAAGCGGCTGCCTTAGGCTCAGTCATGATCCCAGCATCCTGGGATCGAGTCCCACATCGGGCTCCTTGCTCAGCAGGGAGCCTGCTCCTCCCTCTGCCTCTGCCTGCCTCTCTGTCTGCCTGTGCTCGCTCTCTTTCTCTCTAACTAATAAATAAATAAAATCTTTAAAAAAAAATTTTTTTTTTAAATCAACAAGTGCGTGTAGCTGAGCTGCTGGATACAAAGTCAATAAGCAAAAATCATTTTTATTTCTATTACCAGCAACAAACAAAATGAAATCTTAAGAAAGATGCCATTTACAATATCATCCCTAACAATAAATCTAACAAGAGGTGTGTGGTGCCTCTAAGCAACAAACTGTAAAGCATTGTTAGAGAAACTAAAGGAGATTACATAAACAGAAAGAAATGAAATGTTCATTGATTTTTGGAAAACTCAATATTGTAAAGATCTCAATCATTCCCAAACTGATCTATGGATTCAGTACAAAGTCAAGTATTAACAGCCCATTCAATTCTAAAATTCCCATATGGAAATTCTGAGGATAGATTCTAAAATTTGTATGAAAATGCTAAGGATAGGTTCCAAAATTAATATGCAAATAGCTCAAGTATTAAAGAGAAACAGGGTGGGAGGGCTTGTTCTTTATATCAAGATTAACTATAAAGCTAGAGTAACTAGAATTATTATTGCAAAAACAGATGAGCGCTGGAACAGAACAGAGAATCCCGAAACATTACAATGTATGTGGATACTTGATTTACCTCAGAGGTGGTGCTGCCAGGAGTAATAGGAAAATGATGTTATTTTTAATAACTGATTTGGGGATATCAGAGAAAAAATTAAACTTGACCTATACCATATACCAAACGCCCAAATAATTTCCAAATGGATTAATACACTCAAATATGAAAGGTAAAACAGTAAAAACCTATAGGATTTATAATATAGAATATCTTTATGACCTTGGGGTAGAGAACAGTTTCTTAGCCAGGACACAAAAAGCACTTACCATACAGGAAACTATTAATAAGTTGGACTATGTTAAAACAAGAGCTTATATTTATCAAAAGACCCTTTTAAGAGTCTGAAAAGACAGGGTACAGAGTGGGGGAGCATATTTGCAACACAATCAACAAAGGGCTCACTTGCAGAATATATAAAGAACTGCTGGTCAGTTAGATGAGACTTGAACAAGCACTTCACAAAGTAGAATATCAAAATGGCCTGTAAAGATATGATAAGATATTCATTCACATTAGTAATTGTGAAAATGAAATTAAAACCACAATGAATGACTCTATACACCCACCAGATTGGCTAAAATTGAAGATGAATTAGCGAGAACACCAAATACTGGCCTGGATGTGTAGCAACAGGAATGCTCATACACTGAAGTATAAATTAGTATGTCCACTTTAATAGATAATTCCAAACTGTTGTCCAGAGTTGAACATCTACATAATAACTGAGCATTCTTTTTTTTTTTTTAAAAAGATTTATTTATTTATTTATTAGAGAAAGAGAGCACAGGCAGGGAGAGGGAGAAGCAGGCTCCCTGCTGAGCAGAGACCCTGACATGGGTCTCAATCCTAGGACCCTGGGATCATGACCCAAGCCGAAGGCAGACACTTAACTGACTGAGCCACCCAGGCATCCCATAACTGAGCATTCTAATTCTAGGAATATACTTCACAGAAATGGAAGCAAAGAAAAATGCATAGGAATAGTCATAGCAGTCAAATTCACAATAGCTAAAAATTGGAATCTGATCAAATGACCACTGACAGTAAAAAGGATAAATTATGGCATATGTATACATGGCAGAATTGTATACAATAATGACAGTGAACTACAACAGGCAAAACACAAACATAATCTTGAGCAAAAGAAACTAGACACAAAAATATGTATTTGATTGTTCCAATTACCTAACGTTCAAAAACAATGAAAACCATAGTGCTTGTGGATCTACACATGCTTCCATGGTAAAACTGTAAAGAGCAACAAGGAAGTGATTTCAGTAAAGGTCAAGAGGATGATTTTCTTTGGGAAGTGAGAGACATTATACATTTGTATTGTGTAGTTTTATGTTTCTCATACTTGACAATAAAAAGATTTAAAAGTTACCTACACAAACAAGATTTTTGCAGGAATTTTTAGAAGCTGTAAAACAAATTAATGTTCCTCACTTGGCTGATTGAAGAAAGCTAAAGTAAGGGGGAATGCTGAGTTCCAGCACAGAATTCTCAGAAAGCAAAGGAATTGGTAGTAGCAGTTTCTAGAATTGGGAACTGTGGGTTGGTAGGAGGAAGGAGATGGTCACTGATCTATAATAAGTCTAGGCAGAAGCTGTATGAAAAGCAGTTACAGTCCTAGTTGCCACCAGGCAACTGCCTGTTCTCCAGGTCTGGAGGCTAATCTCCAAAAAAAGTGTAAACCGAAAGAATTCCTGAATTAGGGATACAACTGAGGGCATCAATACCTTGCCCAAAACAGGTGAATTGAGTGGTGAATTAAGTGGCCATGTGCATCCTCAGTAATCATCAAGAGAACTCCCTCACAAAGGCCCACACCGATGACTACCCGTAAACCTGCCAGTCAGTGGTCCATCCAGCAACTCGGAGTACCATTTAGGCCCCCATTCTCAATCACAGGCAGACACCAAGCATTACCAGCCACCTCAGGAAAGTCTTGTAGAAAATCAGCAACACTAACAGCAAAAAGCAATGTGAATGAACTTGAGATTCTGAAGAAAATATGAAACTGAAAAGGGGAAAGACTATAATATATAATATCTCTAAAAAGAAACAGGAAGATAGTGACTCCATTAAACGAAAACATACGGCTTTATTAAGAGATTTGTAGGCTGTTCATTTTGCCCTTTGTTTTTGTTCCCTGTTTTCAGCATCATTTGTTGCCCAAATAATATCTTTCTTTGTCCAATTTTATTTGCATGACTTGTGGGGATAGGGTATTGTGGATGACAACAGATTTGAATTAATGTAAAACTATAAACTTTTAAGAAATGGAAAAGCTGCTGACAAGAAATCTGTAAATTAATACCCTATCATGCTACCAAGGATGTCTCTTCTGAGCTGATAAAGATAGTAGCCAGCTTCTCTCATTGCATTTCACTTTGATTTTTTTTCTCTCTTCCATGTCAACTTAAATTTCTCTTCCCATATTTCTATCTTCATCTCCTTGTTTCTTGGTGTCTGTTCTCCCTGAAGATCACTACATTTCAAGCTATCGGAAAGGTATCCAACTAAAATGTGCTAAGAGCTTAATACCTGCTTTCTGTCCCATTACACCCTGTTAATTTTACTAGACCTTTTTAGTTGTAGTTAAGTGATTCAGACAGGCTCTCCATCCTCCCTTTTCTGTTTCAGTGTAAATGTTTTCTTTGCACCTGCTATATAATTCTGCAGGATATTGAGAGCTGGAGAGGTGAGGAAGGAGAGACTATGTTTCTCTTTCTGACTTTTGAGTGCGGTCACCTGGTGCATGCCTGGACCTTGGCTTCTCATGTGTGACCTGTTCCCTGAATCTTAGATGAGAAAAGTCCATACGATGTTGTTGTAACTTTTTTGGTGTTGCTTTATAAAGAGTTTCCCCACCATCTTAATTTATATTGCACAGTTGTCTGTTGTAGGAAATAACTCACTGACGTGTGAGTAAGTGAGGATTATAGAATGAAAGCAGCCCTCACTAAGTTGAGGAGAGCTAGCTCCATTTTGTGTTTGCCCGCAGAAGACAACTGTGTGAATCATCACTTGCCATTTGGCAGGCCAAACCCCGCATCCTGAGGTGGCCCACAGCATTCTCAGAAGAGATCTTTGCTGTAGCAACTGTCTTTGTTGACTCGTGTATGTTTCATTCTTTGCTGTGCTTTGTATTTCAGAACCACAGATGAGTTCCCACCTCTTGTAGGTCCATCCAGTCTGTCTGTGTTGTGACCCCCTCCATTATTTTCATCTTGCTTTTCCCCTCTTCTGGGTTGTTTTTCTCTTGCTCCTTAGAACTTCCTGGGATTTTTGTTTGTCTAAACAAGCTTAGGCCATAATTTCTTTTTTAGATTTTTTTTTTTTTTTTGTCAGAGAGAGCAGGAGCGAGCACAAGCGGACAGAGAGGCAGGCAGAGGCAGAGGGAGAAGCAGGCTCCCTGCCAAGCAAGGAGCCCGATGTGGGACTCAATCCCAGGACGCTGGGATCATGACCTGAGCCGAAGGCAGCTGCTTAACCAACTGAGCCACCCAGGCGTCCCGCATGATTTCTTTTTTAAAACAGCAATTTCTTTAACTTAGAAAGAAAGATACTTCATCCTACATATTTAGCAACTAACCTGTTAACAGATTCTTTTAACTCACTGATTCTTTGTATTCCTGAAGGAGGCACTACAGTTCGAAAGGAGGTCATCAAGAATAAAATCAGAGCCATTGGGAAGATGGCACGGGTCTTCTCAATTCTGCGGTAAGGATAAATCTGTCATTACAGTGTGGGAGCAAAGCATTTTGAGAGAAGATTAGAAGATGATTTCAGAACAGGTTTTTTAGAATTGGAGTTTATATGATTAGATAGGTCTTCAGAGTCAGAGCTAAGTACACATTGAATCTGACCTCTATGTTAAAGTAAGTAGAAATGTTTTGGCAAACATTCATTTGGTATGAACTTAAATGTAGTGAATGGAGTGATTTAGTGTGGCTTCTGGAGCCAGATTGCCTGTGTTCACATTCTGGCTCAGCCTCTTCTTAGCTGTATGATTCTGAGCCTCAGTTTCCTTGTGTGTAAAAGTATGGTAATAACAAGACCTGTCTTACACAGTTATTAGGAGGGTTAAATGGAATGATATAATGGAAGCATTAAAATAGTACCTGGTTCTTAAGTACCTCTAATTGAAAAACAAGAATCTGCTTATTGCTTAAAATTGGAATACTTAGCAAAAACATCTCTTTCTTTGGGTTGGTGAAGGGGAATAGGAAGAAGGAGAACCTTTCCTCTATCTCTGTGCATCTTTTCTTAACTTCCCTTCTAGTATCTTTGAACTGTTGAGTAGTAGCCACACTGACATTAACACCGGGCTTTCAACTTCCTTTGCAGAGAAGAGAGTGAGAGTGTGCTGACTCTTAAGGGCCTGACTCCAACAGGGACACTCCCTCTAGGTGTGCTCTCAGGAGGAAAACAGACTATTGAGACGGGTGAGTATGAGAAATGCTCCTTTTCTGGAAGCCCAGCAGTCAACATAAAATTAAAAATCAGGGCTTCTTTCAATAAATGGTACTAGAGCAATTGGATATCCACATGGGGGGGAAGTGAATCTTAAATCTTCTCTATATACACAAAAATTAATTCAAAAGTAATTATAACTTAAATGTGAAAGAAAAAATAAAACTTACAAACAAAATATGGAGAGTGTTGGAGTAGGTAGAGTCCTTAGATAGGACACAAAAGTGTTAACCTTAAAAGAAAAAAAAATCAATTAATTAAATTTCATTAAAACCAAGAATTTCTAAAAATACATGTTTAGGAAAAGAAATGGCAAGGCATTAACTGAGAGAAGATTTTTTGCAGTACATATGTCTGACAAAGGGCTTAAATTCAGAATCTGTAAAGAACTATAGACTCAATAAAAAAGCACATACAACCAATTTTTTTAATGGTCAAAAGATTTTAACAAGCCCTTCACAGAAGAGGGTATCAAAGTGTCCAATGAGCATATGAAAAGATGCTTAATATAGTTACTCATCTGGGAAATAGACATTAAAACCACAGTGAGATACCACTACATATTCACCAGAATGGCTAAAATTAAAAAGTCTAATAATACCGAGTGTTGGTGAATTTGTGGTGGATAGAACTGGATACATTGCTGGTGGTCATGTAAATTGGTTCAACCACTTTGGGAGACTCTTGGGCAGTTAAGCAAAATGTATATCCTACCCCAGAACCCAGCAATCCCAGACTTGGTATATCGAAGAGGAATAAGTACATCTATCCACCAAAGGATTTGCCTAAGAATGTTCACTGAAACTTTATTCATAATAGCCCAAAACAGGAAAAAATCCAAATGTTCATCAATAGTAGAATAGATAAATGTACTCTGTTTATACAATGGAATACTATACATCAATGAAAAATAACATTAAGGATTCATGCAAAATCATGGTTGAATCTCAAAAATATTACGGTAAACTAAAATAGCTAGGCACAAAAGGGCACAGACTGTCTGATTTATATGTTCAAGAATAGGCAAACTAGCCAAACAGTAATAGAAGTCAGAATGGCACTTCCTCTGGTGGGAGAATATTGACCCATAAGGAGAGAGGGGCTTTCTGGAGTAATGGCAGTGTTCTATATCGTTGTCTGGGAAGTAGTTACACATGGGTATTCATACACAAAAATGTATAGAGCTGTGCACTTTAGATATGTGCACATGATTTATGTCTCACTTACGTATTCTTTAAAAGATTTATTTATTTTAGAGAGAAAGAGAGCGCTCGAGTTGGGGGCAAGGGAGAGAAAGAATCTCAAGCAGATGCCCTGCTGAGCGTGGAGCCCTCAAGGGGCTCTATCTCACAACTCTCTGAGATCGTGATCCGAGCTGCAAGAATTGGTCACTTAAATGACTGAGCCACCCAAGCACCCCACTTATGCTTGTTTTATTGTGGGGTGTTAGAATTTCTCAGAGAGGGTGTTTGCCTCTGCCTGCGAGCCATATTCTACTTGAGTGCCAGTCACCTGTCCGGTCAGAGTGCCAGTTCTAAAAAGCGTGTGGACACTGTCTTGTAAGGAGAGGGCTTTATGGAACCCTGGGATGAAAATATTGATGTTTATCAGGATAGACGTAGATCTGGTCAACCAAGATGAATAATTCTAGGCACAAAAACTGCAGTTGAAACATTAGCAACTTAAACTAGAGTTTCACTGCTTTTTTGCCCCCTGGTTTATTAAATTGTTTCTATTTAAGTTTTTCTTTTTTCTTGTCATTCCATTACTTATAGGAATCCTTTGCTTTTTGTGGTAAGTCTGCTGACACTGATTAATAGAAATAAGCCCTTTTTTCCCCTTTCTGTTTATGGGATTGAATTCCTCTTCTCTTTCAAATTAAATACTGGAATATGGGAGTTTAACTATTTAGAAGGAGGAATGAATATTTTTCTCCTTGGAAGTACATAACTAGTTATGAGACTGACGCGCTGCCTACTGCGCTGAAGCACCTAGTACATGACTAATTAATTTCTTTTATTTCATGGAAAGGATTAGTAAACTCTTCAGGTTGAATTTTTTTCTCCCCAGTGAATGTACAGTTTCTTGTGAGCAGAATACTTCCCCCATTACTTTGGTAATTAGTTATGTGAGTTACCGTGAGAGTACTTCTGATAAGGCAGGTTGGAATTAGTAGGAAACACTATGGGTGAAGAAAAAGGGAATATCTTCTACATCCTTACTTGAAAAGTTTTGGAAACTTGCTGATCCACAAAGTTGTTGTTTCAATCTGGACATTGAAAGAGCAGATCTGGGATGAATTATGTGGATATGCTATTTGGAGATTTGTTTGTTTATAGTCTTTGGTCTGCCTTTTGTTCTCAGTCCCAAGTATATATTTTCTCTTCATTCCTAATTGGAATATGAATGTTACAATCAAATGCAATTTGTATTGATGCTTTTGAAATTGATAGACGTCTTCAGGAATGCATAAGAATAAAACTAAGCTGGGGCTAACTTTCTAGAGCTTTTTATGTCTCTTATCGATTGACAGAAAGTGCATTTGTCATTTTCCAATCAGAGTTTTAGTTCTACAAGTTCATTGGCAAATTGGAGCATTAGCTAAAAAAGACCTTTTATTATTCCTGTAACTTTACTTGGAGAGCTTTCCACCAACAATATCCCATATGGCTTTATAGCATATATTCATTTATGCCTTACCTTGTTTCTAGAGGGATTTGTATAAGTTACAGTATACATATAACACATTGAAGTAAAAATAAATATGCTTGGAATTTGGAGCACAAAGGAAAACAAACAAACAAAAAGCCAATAGACAGCCACAAATTTTACTCCCAAGCTTCCTAGTACTGAAATAAAGAAGATTGCCAGGAACTGAATGAAATTCACAAAGGCCATAAAATAAACAAATCAGTTATAAATTGGACTACATCAAAATTAACATTTGTGCTGCAAATGGAACCATCATCAAGAAAGTGAAAAGACAATGCAACCCATAGATGGTTGGAAATATTTACAAATCATACGTTTGATAAGGAACTGGTATCTAGAAAATAGAACTCTTATAATTGAATAATAAAAAGACAACCCAATTAAAAAATGGGTAAAGAAGTTGAATAGACATTTCCAAAGACATACAAGTGGCCAACAAGCATGGGAAAAGTTGCTCAACATCATTAGACCTTAGGGAAATACAGATCCAAACCACAATGAGATACCACTTCACACCTGCTAGGGTGGCTGTGATCACAAAGACAGATAGTAGCAAGTACTGATGAGAATGTAGAGAAATTAGGACCCTCACACCCTGCTGATGGAGATGTGAAATGGTGCAGTACTTTGGAAACCAATCTGATAGTTCCTTAGATGCTTAAACATGCAGTTGACCTTATGACCAGCTGTTCCACTTGTAGTTGTATACTCCCAGAAAACTGAGAACATATCCACACAAAGACTTGTACGCAGATATTCACAGCAACATTTTTCTTTAGAGCCGAGAAGTGGAAATGGCTCAGACGTCCGTCACGTGATGAGGTGCCTCTTCACACAGTAGCATACTATTCAGTCATAAAAAGGAATGAAGTACTGGTACATGCTTCAACGTGACTAAACCTTAAAAACATGCTAAGTGAGGGGTGCCTGGGTGGCTCAGTCATTAAGGGTTTGCCTTTGGCTCAGGTCATGATCGCAGGGTCCTGGGATAGAGCCCCATGTCAGGCTCCCTGCTCCGCAAGAAGCCTAATTCTCCCTCTGCCCCTCCCCTTGCTTGTGCTCCCTCTCTCACTCTCTGTCAAATAAATAAATAAAATCTTAAAAAAAAAAAAAA
>RCUC01115852.1:0-48712 GCA_003697995.1 Taxidea taxus jeffersonii
GAATGTTCTGAATATATCTGTGATGTCCATCTGGTCCAGTGTGTCATTTAAGACCTTTATTTCCTTGTTGATCTTTTGCTTGGATGATCTGTCCATTTCAGTGAGGGGTGTATTAAAGTCTCCAACTATTATTGTATTCTTGTCAATGTGTTTCTTTGATTTTGTTATTAATTGGTTTATATAGTTGGCTGCTCCCATGTTAGGGGCATAGATATTTAAAATTGTTAGATCTTCTTGTTGGACAGACCCTTTGAGTATGATGAAGTGTCCTTCCTCATCTCTTATTATAGTCTTTGGCTTAAAATCTAATTGATCTGATATAAGGATTGCCACCCCAGCTTTCTTCTGATGTCCATTAGCATGGTAAATTGTTTTCCACCCCCTCACTTTCAATCTGGAGGTGTCTTCAGGTCTAAGATGAGTTTCTTGTAGGCAGCATATGGATGGGTTTTGTTTTTTTATCCATTCTGAAACCCTGTGTCTTTTGATTGGGGCATTTAGCCCATTTACATTCAGGGTAACTATTGAGAGATATGAGTTTAGTGCCATTGTATTGCCTGTATGGTGATTGTTACTGTATAATGTCTCTGTTCCTTTCTGGTAATACTTTTAGGGTCTCTCTTTGCTTAGAGGACCCCTTTCAATATTTCCTGTAGAGCTGGTTTGGTGTTTACAAACTCTTTCAGTTTTTGTTTGTCCTGGAAGCTTTTAATCTCTCCTTCTATTTTCAATGAAAACCTAGCTGGATAAAGTATTCTTGGCTGCATGTTTTTCTCGTTTAGTGCTCTGAATATATCATGCCAGTTCTTTCTGGCCTGCCAGGTCTCTGTGGATAAGTCTGCTGCCAATCTAATATTTTTACCATTGTACGTTACAGACTTCTTGTCCCGTGCTGCTTTCAGGATTTTCTCTTTGTCGCTAAGACTTGTACATTTTACTATTAGGTGGCGGGGTGTGGGTCGATTCCTATTGATTTTGAGAGGTGTTCTCTGGGCCTTCTGGATTTTGATGCTTGTTCCCCTTGCTATATTAGGGAAATTCTCTACAATAATCCTCTCCAGTATACCTTCTGCTCCTATTTCTCTTTCTTCTTCTTCTGGAATCCCAATTATTCTAATGTTATTTCGTCTTATGGCATCACTTATCTCTCGAATTCTCCCCTCGTGGTCCAGTAGTTGATTGTCTCTCTTTTGGTCTGCTTCATTATTCCCTGCCATTTGGTCTTCTATATCACTAATTCTGTCTTCTGCCTCATTTATCCTAGCAGTAAGAGCCTCCATTTTTGATTGCACCTCATTAATAGCTTTATTTCAACTTGATTAGACTTTAGTTCTTTTATTTCTCCAGAAAGGGCTTTTATTTCTCCTGACAGGGTTTCTCTAATATCTTCCATGCCTTTTTCGAGCCCGGCTAGAACCTTGAGAATCGTCATCCTGAATTCCAGATCTGACATATTACCAATGTCTGTGTTGATTAGGTCCCTAGCCTTCGGTCCTGTCTCCTGCTCTTTTTTTTGTGGTGAGTTTTTCTGCCTTGTCATTTTGTCCAGATAAGAATCCGCTGTTCTCCTTGTTAAGTGAACTTGGTCTTGGCTGTATTTCTTTGATCTTCTGGGGGAGGGGCCTGTTGTAGTGATTCTCAGGTGTCTTTGCCCCAGGCGGAGTTGCACCGCCCTTACCAGGGGCCAGGCTAAGTAATCCTCTCAGGTTTGCTTTCAGGAGCTTTTGTTCCCTGAACGTGCTTTCTGTAGAGTTCTGGAGGATGGGAATGACAATGGTGGCCTCCCAATTTCCGGTTCAGAGGAGCCCAGAGCTAGGGGCCCCAGTCTTCAGTGCGCCTTCAGAGAAAAGCGTTTAATCCCTCCAGTCTCCCTAGCCCACGTTTGCAACGGAGAGTGCGCGCGCGCATCCGCCCGCAGACACCGCGCGCCCGCAGACACCGCGCGCCCGCAGACACCGCAGGCCCGCAGACCCCACGGGCCGCCAACACCGCGGGCCCGCCGACACTGCGCGCACCCGCAGACCACGCTCAGAGAAAATCGTGCGTCATCAGTCCCGTCTCACTGGCTTCTGGGAGCGCTCCGAGCTCACCCAGCCTGTGACCAAGCGTCTCTGTCTCTGGCAGAGTCCCACCTGGAGTCTCCGGACCCCGTAGATCCCTGAGCTCTCCCGGGTCGGAGTCTCCCCGGATCTTGTGGGGACCCCTCGCACAGAGCACCGGCCAGTGCCACAGAGCACCGGTCCGTGTCACAGACCACTAGGAAATCTCGGCTCTGTCTCCGCAGCCGACTTCCCCGCTCTAATACCTGTGAGCTCTGCGACACTCAGACACCCCCGATCCTTCTGTGACCCCGTGGGACCTGAGTCCACATTGTCCCCGTGAGGTCTTCACCCCAGTTTAGCCTCTGGAGTGATGTCCCTCCGTGGAGCCGACTTTTAAAAGTTCTGATTTTGTGCTCCGCCGCTTGCCAGGAGCCGGCCCCTCCCGCTGGGGTCTATCTTCCCGTCGCGTGGATTCACTTCTCCGCTGGTCCTACCTTTCAGAAAGTGGTCGATTTTCTGTTCCTAGAATTGTTGTTTTTCTTCTCTTCGATCTCCTGTTGGATTTGTAGGTGTTCGCAATGGTTTGATAGGCTATCTAGCTGATCTCCTGCTGACTGATGTCGTCTCAGCCTCCTACTTCTCCGCCATCTTGACTCCTCCCCTGAGAAGCTGAAAATTTTAACTGACTGAGCCACCTAGGTGCCCCATTGAGAAGCTGTAAATTTTAAGTTTTTTTTTTTTTTGACACAGAGAGAGAGAGATCACAAGTATGCAGAGAGGCAGGCAGAGAGAGAGAAGGGGAAGCAGGCTCCCTGTGGAGCAGAAAGCCCGATGTGGGGCTCGATCCCAGGACCCTGAGATCATGACCCGAGCTGAAGGCAGAGGCTTAACCCACTGAGCCACCCAGGCACCCCCAAGAAGCTATAAATTTTAAAAGAGCTTGGGAAAGTGCTACGAGGAAGAGGTGATAATGTAGCTTTTTCATCTCCCTCTCCTCTTCTATAGAACACTCTTTGGGTGACTGGGTGACTCAGAGGGCTAGCAGTCTGGGGGAGGAGAGTTTCATACACATTTCTGAACACATTTCATCAGCTCTGACCCCTCATGCCAATCATCCTTTGCTGTCAAGATGCAGGATAGCCTGCTCCCTTCCCCACATCCAGATGCCCTTCCAGTTCATGCACAGTTTATTTAGAGTAGAAGTACTGTGGGGATCAGATCCCAGGATCCCTGATTTATGAATTAAGGGAGAGAGAAAGGCAAGGAATTTGGGAACTCTCTATTGCTATCTTTTTGTTCTCCTGCAGGCACAGACTGTCTGTTGGCGCCCTCTGGTGTCCTGACTGGGTTCTCTTAATGTCCCTGCAAAGCTGTCCAGAGCAATTTTATTCTTCCCCCACAGGAGGGAGCAATACAAGAAAATAAAATTACTAGTAGAAGACATAATTTGAGGGGCACCTGGGTGGCTCAGTGGGTTAAATCCTCTGCCTTCAGCTCAGGTCATGATCTCAGGGTCCTGGGATTGAGCCCCGAATCGGGCTCTCTGCTGGGGAGCCTGCTTCCTCCTCTCTGTCTACCTGCCTCTCTGCCTACTTGTGATCTCTGTCAAATAAATAAATAAAATCTTTAAAAAAATTTTTTTTCAATAAGACATAATTTTGTTTTAAAATAATAGTTTTACTGAATTTCAATTTTAAGAATGTAAATTCTTAAAACTTGGATTATGCAATTTATTGAACAGAAGATCATTTAGAATATGGGAAGAGTTTGCTACTAAAATTTTAACAAGTATATTTGATCCAACAACCAAGAAGAAGCATCTAGTCATTTACCCCTTGTGCACACACAGCCCTTTAGAAAGCCCCAAGTGAAGTTCATGTGTCTTATCTCATTTCAGCCCCAAATAGCTGGAGATGGCCATCTTGAGCTCTGACCCTTTCTCAGTGCTCCAACCTGCCCACCCAAACTCTCCATATATGTCCAATAGACATAACACATGCAACTGTGTGCAAAACAGAATTTTTGATTCATCTTCTCCCTGCCATACCTGTTCCTTCCTCCACTCTCCCCCTTTGGCACCACCACTCAGAACCAAAGCCTGGGAATCACTCTTGACCTCTCCCTTCCCCACATTTTACTTCCAATTCATTGGTATTTCCTGTTAGGTCCATCCTCACAATAACGCTGATAGGCAAGAACTATCCCTACTAGTAAGTGAACATTTGAGGAGGAACAGAATATTATGTACTTTCAAAGGATCTCCCCACAGATACTTATTAATTACAGTAGAACTACTTATTAATTAAAATAATAAAGTTACTATTTTACTTTGGCAGGTATTACTTTAACCAAAAGATTAATGTGATATTACCAGTAATGGGACTGATTGACAGCAAGTGCCTCCCGATGTGACATAGAAATACAGCTCAGCATTTCTTCTGTGATCTCCCTGTCCAAAGTTCATCACGTGGATCAGATAGTGATTAATCATCAAACCCAAATTGGGGACCATTTTGCCAAATAACTGGCCTATACTCTTAAAAATGTCAAGGTCATGGGGTGCCTGGATGGCTCAGTCGTTAAGCATCTGCCTTCCGCTCAGGTCATGATCCCAGGGTTCTGGGATCGATCCCCACATCAGGCTCCCTGATCAGTAGGAAGTCTGCTTCTCCCTCTCCCACTCCCCCTGTTTGTGTTCCCTTTCTCACTGCCTCTGTCAAAGAAATAAACAAAATCTTTAAAAAAAAAAAAAGTTAAGGTCATGAAATATAAAGAAAGACTCAGAAGTTATTCTGGATTAAAGGAAATTAGGGGCGGGCACGTCTATGGATCAGTTGGTTAAGCATCTGATTTGGTCTTAGCTCGGGTCTTGATCTTAGGATCATGAGTTCAAGCCCTGCATTGGGCTCCATGTTGGGTGTGGAGCCTACTTAAATAAATAAATAAAGGGAATTAAAGAGTGACAGGACAGGGACGCCTGAGTGGCTCATTTGGTTAAGCCACTGCCTTCGGCTCAGGTCATGATCCCAGGGTCCTGAGACTGAGTCCTGCATCAGTCTCCTTGCTGGGCAGGGAGCCTGCTTCTCTCACTACCTCTGCCTGCCACTCTGCCTGTTTGTGTGTACTCTTTCTCTCTCTCTCTAACAAATAAATAAATAAAATCTTAAAAAAATAAAAGTGACAGGACAAAATGCTACACATGATCTTCCTTAGTTATAAACAACAGTATTGGAACAATAGGAGAAATATAAATAAGTTCTATAGATTATATAACAGCATCATGGCCATATTAACTTTTGATTTTAATAATAGTACCGTGTCCTTAAAAGAGAATGTCTTCCTTTGGGAAAACACACTGAAACATTTAGCTGTAAAAAGGCAATATATCTGTAAGTTTCCCTTATAGTAACATGTTGACATGTGGAAACTTGAAGGCTATTCAGTAATTCTATCTTTTTTTTTTAAGATTTTATTTATTTATTTATTTGACAGAGAGAAACACAGTGAGAGAGGGAACACAAGCAGGGGGAGAGGGAGAAGCAGGCTTCCTGCTGAGCAGGGAGCCTGATGTGTGGCTCGATCCCAGGACCCTGGGATCATGACCTGAGCTGAAGGCAGATGCTTAACGACTGAGCCTTCCAGGTGCCCTTCTTTGTATCATTCTTTCAACTTTTCTGAAATCTTGAAATGATGTCAAAATAAAATATTTCTTTTTGAAATTGGCTCCTTCCCCTTTCTCAGCCTATAAGCGCAGTCAATCGGCAGGTGCTTTTGACGCTATTTCCTAAACATAATCTAGTCAGTTGTGTTCCTCTGTACTGCCACTATCCTAATATGAAGCACCCCTCTGGCGTGCACCAACAGCTAACAAAAAAACAGCAAATGTCTTACTGGTACAATCTTACCTCTCCAGTGTCCATTTAAAATCAACATTGCAGGGGCACCTGGGTGGCTCAGTGGGTTAAAGCCTCTGCCTTCGGCTCAGGTCATGATCCCAGGGTCCTGGGATCGAGCCCCACATCAGGCTCTCTGCTCAGCAGGGAGCCTGCTTCCTCCTCTCTCTCTGCCTGCCTCTCTACCTACTTGTGATCTCTGTCAAGTGAATAAATAAAATCCTTTAAAAAAAAATCAACATTGCATGTATGTTGCCAGTCCTAACCTAGCAATAAATTAGGAAAAAGGAATAAATGTTATAAGGATTGGAGAAGGAGATGAAATAGTCGATTTTCACAGATGATATGACTGTCTCTGTCAATACAGACGACCCAAGAGAATCTACAAAGTATTATAACTCATGAGACGCAGTAAGATCAATACACAAAAAATCAATTCCTATACAGCCAATCAGAATATGTATTTTTAAGTGATAACAGCAAGAAAAGTATAGGGTTCCGAGGAGCAAATCTAACATGTTAAACATGTGCACATGAACATAATAAAAGTTTATGAGGAACATAAAGGAAGGCTGAATAAATTCAAGAAATAACATGGATGGATGGTGTAGCAGATCTACAAGTTACCTTTATGAAATCTATTTGCCACCTTCTTGTTTTGCTAACAAAACCCAAAACTTGCAGAGAGGATGGAAATGTGTTTTGCTAAGTTTTCTTGCAGAAAGGCAAATTTTTCTTTCTCTTTTTTTTTAATGTTGTATTTTTTTTTAAAGATTTTATTTATTTATTTGACAGACAGAGATCACAAGTAGACAGAGGCAGGCAGAGAGAGAAGGGGAAGCAGGCTCCCTGCTGAGCAGAGAGCCTGATCTGGGGCTCCTCCCAGGAGGCCGGAATCATGACTGGAGCCAAAGGCAGACACTTAACCAACTGAGCCACCCAGGCATCTCAGAGAGGCCTAATTTTGAGGAAGTTCTGGCCAACAAGAGGTAAACAAGTGTCTGGGATAGTTGTTTGTTTGTTTGTTTGTTTGGCTTTCCCCTCTTCATTTTCTTCCTTCCTGAAGGAAAACAGATGTGATGCCAGGAGTAGCTACAGCTGTTTCATAACAAAGAAGCAATAAGCATAAGGCTGAAAGCTCAACACCTACAGACAGAAGTCAAAGACACTCATTTAATGAGAAGCACTGGGCAGTCACCACAGCAGCCCTGGACCACTCCCCTCCAGACCTCTCAGCACAGGGAATCAGAAGCCTTCACTGTCTGCACTGCTCTAAGTCAGCTTTTCCTTCCTTGAACACAAAAATACTGCTCAAAGTTGCAGCTCGGAATCCAGTGTTTTGAAGATGGCGGTCCTCCCCCAGTTGATTTACAAATTAATTAACAGCCGATACTTGTGGCAGTCTTAACCTGGCTGGTAAACACAGCCGCTCTTTGCAGAGCTGTGTGAGATGTCAAACAGGAAGCCACCATATCCGGTTCTGGACTCTCTTGGGCTTTTTCTGGGACCAACCCAGATGCTTAGAAGCTGTTTCCTTTCCTCAGTGCACCTGTCCCCCTCCTTCCACCCCAAGTCACTCCATACGCTCATAAGCCCCCTTTACATTTCTTTGTACTACAGGGACACCCACCCCCTCAGCGGTGCCCTCAGCCCCCGATTCCCCTCCACTCCCCCACTTTCACACTCTGACCTGAAGCAGAAACTCTAGTGAGTGGGCTTCACTAGAACTGACTCAAAAGCAGGTGCTAGAATCTACCTTCAGTGTGCCCAGTGTGGGGAGCAGTGGGAATGGGGGTGAAGGGGGAAATCAGCTTCCTTCACCTCAAAATGAGGTAAGAGGCTGCCTCTTCCTAGAAATAACTTCCATATTCTGGTCACTTATGGGGGCTTCTGATAAGTGATTTGGCAGGTGCCCTCTCCCCCACCCACTTCTGTGGTCACACACACCACACAGAGATGAGCAATCCTTTCCAAGCACAGCCTCTACTCCCCAGCCTCAGAGCCGGGCCCGACCTATGTAGCTCTGGCCCATGAGTTACTTACCTGTGTCTGGCTGGCTTCTGACATAGAACTTTCAGGTTCCAGGTACCTGGCTCACGTTCTCACCCTTTCCCTCCTGCCATGTAATTCCGAGGAAGCTCCTAAAAGGAAGTGTGTCACAAATGCTCACAAATAAGTCCTTTGCCAGTCCACGGTGCTCTGATGGTCCTCTTCCCTGGCGTTGACCTCCTCTTCCCTGTGGAGCCTGACACAGCCTGCGAAACTACACCAAGACAACACAGCACCATCCGTAGGGTTACCTCTGAGCCATCACCTAAAATCCCATGAATGAATGCAGGCCACTGAGACCAAAGGAAGGACACTGTTTCCTTTGGAGTTCCAAGAACACCTAACCTGACCATGCCACACACCTCAGTGGTGCCAATGCCTCTTCTCCCTCTTTCCTCGGTACTAGTCTTAGGATTTGACATCCCGGCAGCACGGCAATTCTGCCTGTGCCTCGGTGTCTCTCCGAGAGTTTTAGGGAAAAGCATGCTTTCATTTTGTGCTCTTGACCTCTCTCTTCCACAAGGTGAACTGGGGCAGGCACCCGGTGCTGTCTCCCTGTCCTCTCTCTCCTTGCATTACCCCTTCTCCTTTGACCTGAGACTGATGGGTCACTTGAAGCATTCAATGGAAGAGATGACTTTTGTTCCTCTTCTGGTTTCTAGAGAAGTAGAACACCTTGTTGGCTGGGCCCAGGTGTATGACCCTGTTTGGCTTCTAGCCTCCAGTATATAGATGGAAGTTGAATCTCACTCCCTCACGCTCTCAGCTGCCTGAGTAGGAGACCCTACTCCTCTCAACTGTCTCTCTCGGGCCCCAGTATGGCTTCTTGAGAGGCCCTCTCTATGCTTTCAGTCTTCCATTCAACAATTAAAAGAGCATTTATCAAGCACCATCACTGTTACAAACCACCCAGTTTGAGTACAATCAAGAAACAATCAGTCATGCATGAGGGCAAAATTGTAGGGATAAGGATATTTACAGCAGGCATGTTAATAAAACTGAAAAAAATGCAAAATAAATAATTGGTTGAATAACTACTGGTATATTCCCACAATGGAAAAATAGGCAAGAGTTACAATCATTGGTATAGAAAGGCGATTCTCCAACTGTCAAGGAACAGCCTGCATCAGAATTAGCCAGGGGCTTGTTAAAAATACAGATTTCTGGGCACAGGTCCAGATTACAGAATCAGAATCTCTGGGAGTAGGACTTGGAATCTTTATTTTAACAGGCTAATCCAGTGATACATAATGCACATAATATTTAAGAACTTACATCCATGGAAGTCTAGTTGACTGTGAAAGAAAATGGTCACGATATATTGTTAGATAAAAATTATAGGTTATAGAAAAGATTTACAATATAATCCCATTTTTTAAAACAAATAATGCAGGCAGATAGATAAAACTGAAAAGATACTTGACAAAATATTAGCAGGATGGGTAAGTTTACAGGCTATTTTTATTTTACTCTTTACATGTTTGCTTGTTGTGAGCCACTGCTACATTTCCATAAGCATTTCATGAGTACTTAGCAAATGATAAAAGTTGTGTTGTTTTTACAGAATAATGTAGGAGTTAGACTGTGTTAAGACTTGTTTTAACTTTTACTTTCACCTTGGATTCAAGAAAGCCAATGAGAGGCAGATCGCAAAATTCTGTGCCACATGACAAAATTTTTAAGTGAAGGACTAGAAATAAAGGGGAAATACGGGTATTAGTGTAAAATGGAGCCAGGATTAAGGTCAGTTTCCAAGACTATGTCACCATAAACTTCAGTGTTGTTTCCAAAGTCGAGCTGTGCATTTGGCTGTTGCTGATTATGGAAGAGCTACAATCACGGAAGCCAGGGATGGGGAGGAGGGAAGGGTCACAGCGAAGTTTTAACTTAGGTGACTGTGTGGATTATAGAGCCTTGACCAAGTCATAGGTTCACGAGAGCCCTGATGGGTTTTCTATGTAACTTCCCACTGGAAAAAAGCATAAGAAAACAAATCCAAAAGAGACAGCTCTCCCTGCTCCAGTTATTGGGCACCCAACAGAGAGACTGCCCCACACACCAGGCTCGCAGCCTGAGGTTCAAACGCCAGTCTCAATAAAAAGTCAGGGACATTATAAAAAATGAACAAAGAAGGAGAATAAACATGTCTCCAAAGAGGATGTACAAATGGCAAGCAAGCACCTGAAAAGATGTTTCACATCATGAGTCATGAGGGAAACTCATCAAAACCACAATGAGATACTACTTCACACCCACTAAGATGGCTACCATTTTTTAAAAGGTGGGCAGAGGGACCGTCGGCAAGGACAGAGTGAGATCAGAACTTTATACGTTGCTATGGGAATCCAAAGGATAAAGTATAAATGTCAAATGGCGTGGCCTCCTGCAGTAAACCATTTTGCAGTTGCTCAACAAGTCATACAGAATGACTCTTTGGCCCAGCAATCCCGGTACGAGGTACGTATCAGGAAGTTGAAAACAAGAATTCATATAAATACTGATACACGAATGTTCATGGCAGCACTACACACAATAGTCAAAAAGTGGAAGCAACCCAAATGCCCATCATGAATGGATAAACAAAATGTGGTCGATCCATACAGTGGAACATTATTCAACCACAAAAAGGCACTGATGCTACAACCTGGGTGAACCCTGAAAACATTCTGCTGAGATGAAGAAGCCAGACACAAGCCATCACAGATTGCAGAACTCCATTTACATTCAACAAACGGAACAGGCTAATCCAGAGAGAAAAAAAGGAGAGGAGAGTTTTCCAGGGCCTGTGGGGAGGGGAGATGGAAAGCGACTGCTTAATGGGCGTATTTCTTTTTGGGCGTATTTCTTCTTGGAACTAAGACAGAAGTGACGGTCACAGAACACCGTGAATGTACTAAGTGCCATTAAATAGTACACTTTAAAATAGTTTACGAGGGGCACCTGGGTGGCTCAGTGGGTTAAAGCCTCTGCCTTCGACTCAGGTCATGATCCCAGGGTCCTGGGATCGAGCCCTCCATGGGGCTCTCTGCTCAATGGGGAGCCTGCTTCCTCCTCTCTCTGCCTGCATCTCTGCCTATGATTTCTGTCTGTCAAATAAATAAATAAAATCTTTTAAAAAATAAATAAAATAAATAGTTCATGGTTACTGTTAAGTGAATTTTGCCCCAATTAAAAAAAAAAAAAAAAAAACAGGGAATTTCAGGGTCATTTAGGAGTTAGTTTCTGAAGTTAAACCTGAGAGACCTGAGAGTACTGGGGTTTTCAAAAAGATTCTGGAGAGGAAGTGGAAATAATTAGTCCAGTTTTGGACCCCTGAGTCTGATGTGTCCATAGGACATCCAGAGGAAGGTTCTAGAAATCAGTTAGGATTACCAGTCTCAAGCTGGGGAGAGAAGTCTGGGCTGGAGGTAGAAGTTGAATCTATACATGTGGGTTCTCCTCAGGGTCCCTCGCATGAATGGTGTGGAATATAGGCTCCCATGAAGAAATCCCATCCTTATTCCTGGATGGTTCTTTGAAGGTTTCCTCATTGCTGTGGGCTTTGTATTCATTCATTGCTTTTAATGAAGGTGGAGGGCCGTATGTAAACTTTCACCATGCAGAAAAGCCTTGGCTCTGATGGGGGTGGATTTCTCTGATACGCCAAAATAATTTTTAAAATGTGACCTCTGTTGACACATTACCAGAACGAGCAACCACAGGCCCCTCCTTCTCAGCTTCTTTCTGTCTGTACCCAGCCAAGTGTGAGAGCCCTCCCTTGTCCTTCCCAGCATGTGGTCCCAGGTGTTTGTGGTGGGCTTATGGAGAACCCACTGATGGGTCACAAGTAGAGACATGTTACTGTGACTGGCAAGGCAAGGTCATACTTTCTTCCAAGTCTTTTCTTGTGTTTGAATTGGAACAAATTCAATTACCCTGTGCTCATCATGCCAAGTGCACTCTTTTTTTTAAGATTTTATTTATTTGTTTAAGAGAGAGAGAGCGCGCACGCAAGAGAACACATGAGTGGGGGCGGGAGCAGCAGAGGGAGAGGGAGAAGCAGGCTTCCCACGGAGCAGGGAGCCAAACATGGGACTCCATCCCAGGACCCTGGGATCATGACCTGAGCCGAAGGCAGACACTTAACCGACTGAGCCACCCAGGTGCCCCATCAAGAGCACTCCTTAATCCCCATCGCCTGCTTCACCCATTACCCCATCACACACACTGGGAAGGGCAAGGGAGGACGCTCACACCTGGCTGGGTATGGACAGCAAGAAGCTGAGAAAGAGGGACCCTGTGGCTCCTGGTTGTTCTGGTAATGTGTCAGACAGAGGTCACATTTTAAAAATTATTTTGTAATAATTAGGGGCTAGGGCGCACCTTCTCTGGTCATGTGCCATCAGTGTAGTTGGTTTGCAGCAGCCTCAGCTGTTCTGTCTGCAGCTCCCATCCTGCAGCTCTCTGAGGCATTCGAGCTTGTGAGGGGATTCCCTCTGGAAGGCCGAACAGGAGGGTGAATCCAAGCAAGTGCTTCATCGGAGCATCAGCAGTTATTTCCTGGGCAGAAAAGGCACACTGGAAAAAAGCCACTGTGCTGGAGAGAAAAGGAGAGAGCACACCAGTAAAAGGGAAGTGGGTAGGGAGGGAAGAGAAGTCTTCATTCACACCATCTCACCGTTATTAAGAACTAAGTGATACTCTCTCTCCAGGCATGAAAGGAGGGGACAAGGAATACAGAGAAGACGCCCCTTTAAAACCTCTTAGAAGGGACACCTGGGTGGCTCAGTCAGTTAAGTGTCTGCCTTCGGCTCAGGTCATGATCCCAGGGTCCCAGGATCCAGCCCTGCATGGGGCTCCCCACTTCTCCCTCTGCCCCTTCCCCTGCTCCCTGCTAGTGCTCTCTCGCACATGCGCGCTCGCTTGCTCCCTCTCAAATAAATAAAATCTAAAACCTCTCCTAGAAATCCTGCTCAGTGACTTCCATGGGCTGGAACTGTATCCCACGTAAACCTCTGTGTGCAAAGGAGTCTGGGAAGGTGGGTATATTTAACTGAGTACAATCATCACCCTGAGCAAATGGGGGTTCTTTAGTGAGGAAGACGAGGAGACAGCCCCTGGACAAGTGACTAGCAATGTCAGCCTCCATTTTAAGAAGGAGGACACTAGGCTTTTGAGCCTTCTTCACAAAGGTGAGCCAGGAAATGTCGGGGGCTGTTTGAAGAGAGCTTAATAAAATTCATTAGCTAAGGCGGACAAGTATGGACTCCGTAGAGACACCATGTACCACCAATTTGCCCCTTGTATATATCAGGACTTGGCTAGAACACGGAGCTCTAAGAGACGTTTATTTTGATGGTGTTGCTTTGTCTCCCAGGGAGGAGACTCCTGCAACTAGAGCTGAGCTTGTGCACAGGAAGAAATCTGCCCACCACACCCCACCAAGTCCTCAGGTGGTAGCAGCTGAAGAGTTAGTGGGAAAAGCCACAAACCCATCATTTTACTTCACCTTAACATTCTAAACATCTATGGTCTTACAGGGTCTCCCCAGCCAGTGACAGGGAGCCTGCTCTAGGACCACCAGGAAGGTTTTTTTAATTCGGTTAAGGGCATGGGGCAGAGGTCTCCCTGGACCACTTGCCTGGGCAGAGTTGTCTGAACTTGGACCGCAGTGGGAGGATTCTGCCTGAGCAGCTCAGGATGCAGGTTCAAGCAGCAGCAGACTTCCATGACCCCACCACCTCAGCACTTCCTCCTTTACTCCTTCACCTGGTGCTTCTCCTTCCCAGGCTGGCCTGGCCACCTGTGGGGGTCTAGGTGAAATACAAACCTTTCTTTTGGAGACTTTTCTCTCCCAATTTAACTCAGAAAGTTGTTCAAGGATACTCCTAACACCACAAAATCACCTAAGACTACTCCCCCTCGCCACCAGTCCTAAGAGTGGTACAAATTCTGAGTCTTTTCTATTTCCTGAGCTGATGAAGCCAAATCTCAGAACACATGAGAAACGGTCCCTGCAGGAAGGATTTTTATTTAATACAGATGGAGGTGTAATGGCCAGGTCTGGGCAATTCTTTCATTCAAAGAGAATGTATTAAGTACTTTCTCTGCATGTGACATTGTACAAAGCACTAAGAATCAGTGCAAAGAAGAGGGACTTAATGAAAGAAGAGGCTGAGCTAGTGATCCAAGACTCTGTCAACTAAGCATTAAAGCTTAGGCCTTCTTACAAACTATTAGAGACTCTTAATCTCAGAAAAACAAACTGAGGGTTGCTAGGGGGAGGGGGTATGGAGAGGGTGGTTGGGTTACAGACACTGGGAAGGGTGTGTGCCATCGTGAGTGCTGGGAAGTGTGTAAGCCTAATGATACACAGACCTGCACCACTGGGGCTAATAATACATTATATGTTAATTTAAAAAAAAAAAAAAAAAAAGCTTAGGCCTTCTCTTCCTTGGAAGGGCCCAAGGGAAGAGTCAGTTCTCCCAATAAGAGTGGAATGCAGACACACCAGGACTTAGAAATCTGAGCAGGTCTAAGAAGGAAGGAAGAGAAAAGGGAATGGAATGGAAAGGGAATGGGAAGGGGAGGGGAGGGGAGGGAGGGAAATGGAAAGGAAAGGAATCTGATTAGAGAGAGAGCTGTCTACACTGTAGACATCAGCTGGTTCATATACTCATCATGACAATGTATACAACAGATTTCAGCAAAATGCCTTGCTCTAACTCAGCCAGCACATTGTGATAAGTTTCAGAAGGAAGTAAACAATCTTCAGAAAGGAAGGAGAACAGCTACCAAGATGATCATCCAGAGAAGCTGGGCTTTCTAAAAAGGTTGCCCAGGGCAGGGGTCACTCTGCATACCACGTGCTTGCCCTCAGAGTTGAAAGGAGCATGAGCACTCAGTGGCCCCAGCCTCTCCCTTATATAAGTTCCAATATTTTACTGCTTCTTGACATACTTTTCTTCCTCTGGTGTCTCCACTGTCAGAAGCAAATAATGGAAGAAAATCAAGAGCTTTGGTTCCCAGCCAGTGCAGTGGCTCAGGTTTGGAAATCATAGGGGACGTCTGGACTCATCTGAGTTAAAATGTGAGCAGTTTGAGTTGTTGAAACAATGTGAGAAACAGAAGTGAGCTGACTGTTCCTCATTTTGTCTGTTTTTAAACCTCTTAAAGATGGTTGATCCTATCTATACCAGCCTCTGTAACCTTAAAATTATTCAACATTTAAAAAAAACTAATTGTATTTTTTAAAGATTTATTTACTTATTTGAGAGAGAGAGAGCATGAGCAGGAGGAGAGGCAGAGGGAGAGGCAGACTTCCCGCTGAAGAAGGACCCCCCCACTCCCGACTCAGGGCTTGATCACAGGACTCTGAGATCATGACCTGAGCTGAAGGCAGATGCTTAGCCAACTGAGCCACCCAGGTGCCCCTAAAAATTAACTGTATTTTGGGGGCACCTGGGTGGCACAATCAGCTAATCATCCAGCTCTTGGTTTTGGCTTAGGTCATGATCTCAGGGTCATGGGATCAAGTCGGCATCCAGATGAAGATCTTGAGATCAAGTCCTGTGTCAAGCTACACACTCAGCAGGGAGTCTGCTTGGGATTCTCTCTCCCTCTCCCTCTGCCCCTCCTGCTTATGCTCTCTCTCTTTAAAAAAGTAAATCTTTAAAAAAAATTAACTGTGTTTTTTTAAGAAATGTGTTTACCCGGTGCAAAATCTAGGTTCCAAAAGAGTGAAAATACTCCTCTCACCTCACTGCTAGTCATCCTGTTTCCCTTCCTGAAAGAAACAATCAATGATATATTTTTGAGATTTATCCATGTTGATAACATGTAAATATAGGCCATTCATATTAATGGATTCACAGTAATGCAGTTTATTTATGCATTCCTAGGAAATTTAGGCTGCTTCCAATTTTTGCTTTAAAAAAAGTTCTCAGGGGCGCCTGGGTAGCTCAGTGTGCTAAAGCCTCTGCCTTCAGCCCTGCATTGGGCTCTCTGCTCAGCAGGGAGCCTGCTTCCCTTCCTCTCTCTCTACCTGCCTCTCTGCCTAATTGTGATCTCTGTCTGTCAAATAAAAAATAAATAAAAATCTAAAAAAAAAGTTCTCAGTTAACACCATTAACATGCATCTATATTCACATGTGCAAGACTTTCTCCAGGGTATATCCACTTAGGGATATACCCTGAGTATTTGGCTGGGTCATAGAATAGATGTACCTTCACTTGTCTTCAGTATTGCCCAATTGCTTCACAAAGTTATTGTTCCAGTTAATACAATACTTAGTATTGTAAAGCTTAATAATTTTTATCATTCTATTCGGTGTGAAATGGGAAACCATGACGGTTTTTATTACCACTTCCCTGATTACTAGTGAGGCTCTATATCTTTCAAATATTTACTAGCCATCTCAGTTAGCTCTTCTATGAATTGTGTCATATCCTTTGCACATTTATATTCGAGATGTTTTCCTTAAGAATTTTTAAAATTTCTTTGTATGTTCTAGATGCCTTTTTCAACAGATAATTTGAGTATCATTGCCCAATCTAGAGTTGTTTTCTATACTATCATGATACCTTTGATTAAAACAGAAGATTTGGGTTTTCAAAGACTCCAATTCATTAATTTCTGCCTATTGTCTTTGAATTCTATGTATTTTCTAGAAAATAGAAGACATTAATTTTAAGATTTTATTTATTTGTTTGACAGTGAGAGCAAGAGCACAAGCAGGGGGAGCAGTAGAGGGAAAGGGAGAAGTAGGCTTACTGCTGAGCAGGGAGCCCAACATGGGGCTCAATCCCAGGACCCTGGGAATATGACCTGAGCCGAAGGCAGATGCCCAACCATCTGAGCCACCCAGGTCCCTCAAAGACATTAATTTTGGCAAAATTCTTCACTATTTCTCAAAATGTTTGGATATTCCAGAACCTCTGGGTATGGGATCACCCCAAGAGAACTACTTAAACATATCAGAGAACACTTTCCATATTCAACTTCATATTTGCAGAATTGGCAAATATTACCTCCCTACCTCCTTAAGAAGGTCTTTCCTGACCCTTACAAAAGGTCAGTTTAACCTGTCATATTCTCTTTTTCTTTCCCCTTTGGAGTAATTGCCACCATTCATAATTACACTACATGTACGTTTATTTGGCCAATGTATGTTTCACTCCTCAAAGTTAGAAACTGACTTGGTATTGCCCACCATCTGATTTCCAGTGCTTTGTACAATGCCACACACAGAGAAAGTACTTAATGCATTCTTTTTGACTGAAAGAAGTGCCCAGACCTGGATGTTTCACCCCCATTTGTATCATATAAAAACCCTTCCCACAGAAGACTATTTCCCACGTGTTCTGAGATTTGGCTTCCCCATATCAGCTCAAGTATTGGAAAGTCTCAGAATTTGCAGGAGGTAGCATCTTTATCTTTGATCTAAAGCCCACAGTGATCTCTTTATGAGGTTCCCACTGTGGCTACAATGACCTTAAAGACTCAACGGCTGGGGCGCCTGGGTGGCTCAGTGGGTTAAGCCTCTGCCTTCACCCGGGTGATGATCCCAGGGTCCTGGGATCGAGCCCTGCATCGGACTCTCTGCTCGGCGGGGAGCCTGCCTCCCCCTCTCTCTGTACCTTCCTCTCTGCATACTTGTGATTTCTATCTGTCAAATAAATTAAAAAAAAAAAAAAAAGACTCAACGGCTCTTGCAACACAGTAAACCCTAAAAGACTGATCTGTGGTGACAGCAGTTAATTGCAATTTTGTGGTTATTGACTAATCAAAATGAGCTCTCAGCCTTAACTCAGCTCCGAGGCATTTAGCACTTTTTCTGTGACACATTTTCAAGGGATTATTTTATTTTTATTAAGTCTGGGGCAATGAAAGGGGTATCAAGGTTATACTATGAGTAATTAGGCAATTTTGGAATGTCTGCCTTCCATCTGGATGCCATAGCACAAGATTATCACATACAGACCTCACACATAATGCTCCCACTGTCTGCCTGTCACAGGTTTCCTGAGTATATCATCTGTACTCTCCTCTCCTCATCCGGGCTACAGTTTGGGTTGGAAGCAAGATGACAGATGAAAACACTAATGTGGTGTATCAGAATGTGGTATACAGCCATTTTATAAAACAAAGGAAAAAGGAGGGTGAAAATCGCATACAAAAGAGGGAGTCCAGGGGCACCTGGGTGGCTCAGTGGGTTAAGCCTCTGCCTTTGGCTCAGGTCATGATCTTGGGGCCCTGGGATCGAGCCCTGCGTTGGGCTCTCTGCTGGGTGGGGAGCCTGCTTCCTCCTCTCTCTCTGCCTGCTTCTCTGCCTACTTGTGATCTCTGTCTGTCAAATAAATAAATAAAATCTTTAAAAAAAAAAAAAAGAAAGAAAGAAAGAGGGAGTCCAGTGGAGTTCCTAAAGATGAAAATTTATTCTTCAATGACACAAAGAAATAGAAAGACATTCCATACTCATGGATTGAAAGAACACATATCATTAAAATAGCAATACTACCCAAAGCAATCTACATGTTTATTGTAATCTCTATCAGAATAGAAATAGCATTTTTCAGAGAGCTGGAACAAATAATTCTAAAATTTGTATGGAAGCACAAAATACGCCAAATAACCAAACCAATCTTGAAAAAGAAAAACAAAGCTGGAGGCATCATAATTCCAGACTTTAAGCTATATTACAAACCTGTCATAACCAAAACAGTATGGTACTGGCACAAAAACAGACACACAGATCAACAGACCAGAATAGGAGACCCAGAAAAAAACCCATTGGTATATGGTCAATTAAACTTTGACAACACAGGGAAGAATATCCAATGGGAAAAAGACTCTCCCTTCAACAAATGGTGGGAAAACCAGACAGCAATGTGCAAAAGAATGAAACTGGACCACTTTTTTACACCATACACAAAAACAAATTTAAAATGGTTTAAAGACCTAAATGTGAGATCTGAAACCACAAAAATCCTGAAAGAGAACACATGCAGTAACTTCTTTGACACCGGCCATAGGAACTTCTTTCTACATATGTCTCCTGGGGCAAGGGAAACAAAAGCAAAAATAAACTATTATTTATTAGGACTACATCAAAATAAAAAGCTTCTACACAGCAAAGGAAACAATCAACAAAACTAAAAGACAAACTACTGAATGGCAAAAAAATTTGCAAATGGCATGTCTGATAAAGGGTCAGTATCCAAAATATATAAAAACCTTATAGGGACGCCTGGGTGGCTCAGTTGGTTAAGCGGCTGCCTTCAGCTCAGGTCATGATCAGCTCAGGTCCTGATCCCAGCGTCTTGGGATCGAGTCTCACATCGGGCTCCTTGCTCAGCGGGAAGCCTGCTTCTCCCTCTGCCTCTGCCTGCCACTCTGTCTGCCTGTGCTCGCTCCCGCTCTCTCTGACAAATAAATAAATAAAATCTTAAAAAAAAAAAAAACTTATAAAACTCAAAGAGCTAAAATCAACAACACAAGAAACAACCAGTGTTGGCAAGGATGTAGAGAAAAAGGAACCCTCTTGCACTGTTGGTGGGAATGCAAACTGGTGCAGCCACTGTGGAAAGCAGTAGTTACAAATATAACTACCTATGACCCAGCAATCATACTACTAGGTATTTATTCAAAAACTGTAAAAATACTAATTAAATGGGCTACATGCACCCCGATGTTTACACTAGCATTACCTACGCTGGCCAAATTATGGAAACAGCCCAGTGTCCATCGCCTGATGAATGGATAAAGAAGATGTGGTATATACACACAATGGAATATTACTCAGCCATAAAAAAGAATGAAATCTTGCCATTTGCAAGTACATGGATGGAGCTAGAGAGTATTAAGCTAAGTGAAATATGTTAGTCAGAGAAAGACAAATGCCATACGATTTCACTCATATGTGGAATTTAAGCAACAAAACAAACAAGCAAAAGGGGAAAAAAGAGAGCCAAACTAAGAAACAGACTCTTAACTATGCAGAACAAACATGGTTACCAGAGAGGACGTAGGTAGGGGGATGGGCGAAATAGGTGAAGGGAATTACAGAGTGCCCTTGTGGTGATGAGGTCCAGGTGTTGTATGGAAGTGTCAAATCACTATATTATACTCCTGAAACTAATATTACACTGTACATAACTAACTGGAATTTAAATAAAAACTTAAATTCTTTCAATCTATTCTTCATATAAAAAGGCAAGACTGGGGGCACCTGGGTGGCTCAGTGGGTTAAAGCCTCTGCCTTCAGCTCAGATCATGATTCTGGAGTCCTGGGATCAAGCCCCACATTGGGCTCTCTGCTCAGTGGGGAGCCTGCTTCCCTTCCTCTCTCTCTGCTTGCCTCTCTGCCTACTTGTGATCTCTCTCTGTCAAATAAATGGATAAAATCTTTAACCAAAAAAAAGGGGGCAAGACTGAAGTTACACAATTGCCCTCCACTTTTCAAATGTCATGTTCCTAGAAAGGAAACTTCATAGTAGAAGGTAATGGCATATAGGAAGAGGTCTACATGTCACCCCACATGAAAGTAACCCCAAAATTTTAGAGGACCAGATCAAATGACAGAAATGAAATCATCTACAAAAAGACAGAGAAAGTAAAAGATGAAGTCTTTGTCTCATGAGTTAAGAAAAATGCAAAAATGCAATTGAAGACAACTATCAGTTCTGAAAGATCCTTCCTGCTGGATTTCTCTTTCCTACCACTAGGAAATGAATTCTCTTTTCTACCACTGATTGTTCAGCAATCTTTTGATTATCTCCTAAGTAATTTATGAACTATTAGTTTATTTCTCGTAACTCTTCTCCTTATTTCTCCACATTCATCCCCTGCCTTAAAGTCCACAGCTTTATATTTTGCATCATTTCCTATCATCCCCACCAACCCCAACAGCATTTAATAAATATCAACATGTGCATTGTTCTCATCATGCACATTCAGTTATTCTTTGGCTGTTTTTTGTCATCCTCTGGTTGGATAATCTCACAGATGTAAAACAGGAAGAATAAAGTATTGGAAGAGTAAGGGAAAATACAACAAATTTTTAGATCAGGGGTTTTTGGTGACTTTGTGAGACTGAGCCCCAGTTCTTTCTCAATTAATAAAGTATTTACCAATATCCCAATGAGATGTTTTGCCTTCGGAAGGCACAGGATAAACTTCCTTCCTTCAGTGGAGCTGAGACTCTCGGGATGCTCTTTATAAGGCTACCACACTGTCTCTTTACCAAGAGAAAGTATTTAGGTGACATTCCTGCTCCCCAGAAACTTATTGTGAAAGGGGATAAGTAAAGACCTTCCTTCCTAAACCTTGGGTGTGAAGAGGAGAGAAATATCCTAAGTCTGCCAGGAGGGGATGCCATAAGGAGGCAAGACGTTAACGGAAGGATATTCCAAGAGATTATCTTGTTTGTCATTTATGAGAATATTCCCTTTGAGTTTCAACTTCTGACCTGAAATATAAGGAAGAAATGCCAAAAATTGGGCTCTCCCACTTTGTCCTATCCTGACTCTTATAGGAAACGAGCCTGAAGCAAGGATTATGGTGGTAAGGATTTATTTGGGAGGTGCAAGCCTAGGTCAATCAGAGTGAGAAAAAAGAAAAGACACAGGAAAAGAAAGTCAAGGAAAGACACAAAGCTATGTGACCTGTGATATTACCACGGTTGGCCATATTTCCCAAGTTGCTAAGGCAAGTGGCTCAGCAAGCTCCGACACTCAGTGTCAGGGGTTTCTCCAGAACAACTGCAAGGAGTGTCTCAGAGAGTCTGGCCCAGGACAGTAAGGACTAAGGCACGAACTTTTCCAGGAGAGAGGCTCAAGAAGTTATCCACAGGGAATAATATTCCAGAACATCCGATTTACCTTCTCAATTTTTCTTCAAAAAGAGATTCCTTGAGCCCAAACTACTACCCCTCTGCTGTCCCCATAATTTTTTTATTCTGGTTGTCCAAAACACGGAGAAGAAGCCAAAGCTTTTTCTCTGTCCAGCCCTGTGATGGACTATCACAACAAACCCTGTTCGCTGGCACTTATCACACCTAGACCTACTACCTAGTAGAGATTTGCAGGTGCACCCTGCCTGGCAGAAGTGGAGCTTGGCCTCTGTGCCCTGATGATCTCCCCTGAACAAGAGAACCCCAGGCCCCAAACACAGGAGCATACATCAGTGTCAGAGCACCAGGTCCAGAGAACTGGAATGAAAAGCTAGAAACAGAGTCCACAGGGCTGCAAACCCTCCTCCTCTCTGGTCCAAACTTGCTTTCTCTCTCAGATCTACTCTCACATTCTCCCCCTCCAATCTCTATTGACTCCCCTGAAAGGATCCCACTTGGGTTCTTTTCCAAATTCAGGCCTCCCAAAGGAAAGAGTTGAGAGGAGAACACCAGGATCACACACTCTGTGTGCAATACAGCGTAGAGAGAAGGGCTTTCCTGCGTTCTTGTGGGAAAGACTGAAGCATCAATTTTCTTACAAAATAAGGAGTTGGTTAAATGGTTTCTGAGGGTTTTACACATACTGTTTATTAGACTAAGGAAGTTTCTTCCCACTTTGGTCTGCTAAAAGGGTATCTTTGTTATCATGAGTGGATGTTGAATTTTATTAACTGCTTTTCTGTTTATTAAGATGCTGATATGATTTTTCTCTTAGATCTTTTTGTGTGGCATATTACATCAACTGATCTTCCTAAGGTTCAGTGAGATCTGCATTCTCAGTATAAACCTAATTTGTTGGACTAATTTCAAGAATTGATACTTTGTGCAGAGTTTTTGGTTCTATGACTCATGCATGAGATTGACCTATAAATTTCTTTATTCGGTTATTTATATCAGGGCTATGCCAGCCTTATAAAGTGAGATGGGTAATATTCCTTCTTTATCTCTTTCCTGGAAGACTTTGTAGATGAAAAGTTTTCCTTCCTTGAATTTTAATAGAAATTAATAGTAAAGCCATCTAGGCCATTCTCTATGTGGAAAATTGCTGATTGCTAATGAATTTCTTTGCTAGCTCCAGGATCATCTAAGTTTGCAATTTCTTCTTGAATAAGGGTGAGGCAGTGATAGTTATATTTTGTTTGAAATTCAAAATCTCTTAGCATCAACTTGTTCTATAATATTCTTGGCTTATGTTTTAATGGCCTGCAGCATTTGTAAAAATCCTCCCTTTTTAGTTCATAATATTAAATATTTGCTCCTTCTGACTTTTATCCTTGACTAGTTTCTCCAGAGGCTTGTCAATTTTATTAGCATTTTCAAATAATCCATCTGTGCTTTATTAAACCTCTCTATTATATGTTTCCTTATTATTTCATTAACTTCTGCTAACCCCTACTTTTTCCTCCTACTTCATTGAATTTATTCACTTATTAATTTCTAACTTCTTAAGATACATAATTTCATTTTTTGGTAATATGTGAGATTTAAGACTATAAATTTTCCTCTGCTTGCTTTAGCTGAATTCCACCATTTGTAATAAGAACAGTACTGGTGATATTCAATTCAAAATATTTTCTGTTTCTTTTTAAACTTCATTTTGACTTGTGGGTTACTTCAAAGAATGTTTCTTTTTTTCTAATATTGTAAGGAATTTTCTAGTTACCACTTTATTGATTTTTAGCTTAATTATGTTACAGCCAGTAAATAGTCCAAAGATTTATGTTTTGGGAATTTCTCAAGATATTCTTTGTGGCCAGTATAGTGTCAATTTTGACAAGTGTGTTCTGCACTTATAAAATTCTAGCCATAGAATGAGGTGCATTAAAATTTTAAATCATTTTGTCTTTCTGACAAAATGATTTAATGATTTTTTTATTGATGAACTTGTTGATAAAACGGCCCTGTTTTACTTTTATAGATGCTTTTGACTTAAAGTCGGTTTTTTGGGTACAAATACACCTATTAACGGTTTCCTATGGTTACTGTAAATGGTGTATCCATTTCCTTTCTTTTCCTTTCAACGTTTAAAACCTGTCTGTTGCACAGAATACTATTTATGTTTCATTTTCATAGTCGACCCGACATTCTTTTGACTTCACTGGAGCATTCCATATGTTTACATTTAATATAGTTATGTATATTGCTTTAAAATATACTCTTACTTATTTGTAAGTATTACAAATATTTTGTAATATAATAATATAATAAATATTATAAATAATATATATTGCTTTTTATTTGTCCCCAATTATTCTACGATTTTTTTCCCTCGTCTTTCTTACCTTTTCTAGGATGGATTACTTTTTACCCTTCCTTTTTCCCTTCTACTGTTTTGAAAGATAGACATTGTTTATATCATTTTAGTGGTTACACAACAGTACAGCATGGTTCCTTAACTTATCAAAGACGAAACTTAATCAGGTCAACCCTCCTCCCTGAAAACAAAATAAATTCAGGAACTTTAATCTCGTTTACCTTCTCCCAACATTTCTGCATTTTTATTCTACCCTATTTCTTTTTTTATAAAAGATTTTATTTATTTATTTGGCAGAGTGTGTGTGTGTGTGTGTGTGTGTGTGTGCACAAGCAGGGGGAGCAGCAGCAGGAGGAGAGGGAGAAGCAGATTCCCCACTGAACAGAGAGCCTGATGCAGGACTCAAACCCAGGATCCTAAGATCATGACCTGAGCCCAAGGCAGACGCCTAACTGACTGAGTCACCTAGGCACCCCCATTCTACCCTATTTTTTCAGCATTATTAGAAAGTGTAATTATCATTTTACATAAAAAATGTTTATTTTCCTTTAATAGTTTCTAGTAACTAGATTAGTTTGGGGTTTTTCTGTATTGTACTCTAATAATTTCTTCTGATATTTCTTCCAGCTAGTAATTCTCTTTTCTGTGGTCTTCAGTCTGTAATCAAAACCAACCACTGAATTTTTAATTTTATTACATTTTTTTATTTTTGGAAGTCCTGTTTAATTCCTTATCAAATCTGTTACAACACTACATATTTTCCTGTTCCCTACAGTTATTTTTACGTCTGGATTATGATATGTGCCAGTTAACACCAACATCTCAAGTGCTTGCTGACCTGTTCCCACTAAGTGTTATTTCTGCTGACTCGTTCACAATGTCATGTTTTCTTGTGTTCTTTTGCCATTTTGATTATGTGCAACTTGTTACTCTTAAAAAGTAACTCTTAAAAAAGTTACTCTTAAAAAGATGTTGGAGGAGTGTGGGGATGGCAGGATTTCCAAGGCCTAGAATAAGTGTCTCCTTCAGAAAGGATATGCAATTGCTTCTGCGTGGCACCTGGGGGCACTTCCCTTCTAAACCATCAGAAAGTCCAGACCACTGCTGTAGACCCATCCTGTCCAGTCAATGAGAACCTAGGCTGTAAATCTTCAGGAAGGTTGGCCCTTGATCCCAACTTCTCAGGGTCTGGTCATTTTTCCCTTTTGGATGTTTTTTCACTTTATTCTGTACCAAGGCTGCCTTCTCTGGTGGGGACAGATTTAGTTCTGCTTTACCTTTATGCCACAGGACAGCGCATGGGGGTCCCAGATTAGAGTGAGGGAGTTTCTTACTTGACCCTCCATATCATCTGGACCCAGGACCTTGACTTTTATCTCTCTTGCCCCAAGAAATCACTAAAACTGAGGGCCAAAGTGTTTAGATGCCAAATACCTTCAGGGCAAGAAAATGGTTAGGTTGTCTTGATTTCGGCTTGCCTTTCTGGATTTCAGAATTAAATCCAAAGTTTAACCTGAGAGTTCTCCACTGTTTTATCAGTTCATCAGCACTTTAAAAACTTTTTCTTCCCTGTTTTTTTTTTCCCCTACATTTTTTTTTCAGTCAGAGGGTTGGGCTAACTAGCCTGCCTGCTAAAACTACAGATAGAAGTCAGCATATTCCTTTTTTATTTACTGAAGCACCTGATTCAATTTCTCCTATGAGGGCCATAATTAGAATTATTTTCCCTAGCCGTTGCCCTATCTTTTTGGCAGTTATTTTTTACCTCACAAAATCCCAGAAAATAGTTCAATGACTATATTTTAGTGAGCTCCTGTCCTGGTAACATATAGAAAAACTGTTAAATTTCAGTGAGAAATATCCAAATTTATCACAGGTTGGTTTTCTTCAGGGGATGTTTCCTATAAAAATTTAATCCAATCTGGTGTGGAAACTCTTTCCTGATATCCTCTTCCTGAATTTTTTTTAAAGATTTTATTCATTTATTTAACAGATAGAGAGATCACAAGTAGGCAGAGAGGCAGGCAGACAGAGAGAGGGGGAAGCAGGCTCCCTGCTGAGCAGAGAGCCCGATGTGGGACTTGATCCCAGGACCCCGAGATCATGACCTGAGCCAAAGGCAGCGGCTTAACCCACTGAGCCACCCAGGCACCCCCTCTTCCTGAATTTTAAAACTCCTCTTTTCTACATTTAGAGGAAACTTGTGGCACTTAGAGGAATGTAGGGCATCCAACAGACCATTGTTTGATAGGCAGACCAGAGAATAATGGAAAAAGAAAAGGGAAAGCCCTGAGAAACCAGCTAATGGAGATGTTCTGACCCAGCAGACACAGGACCAAGGCTGGGGTAAGAGAAGGGATGAAAATACCCCATCCTTCCCCTGGTTCTCACAAGGAGAGTTTAACCTCTTGTTCCTCCCCTTAATTTGTTAGCACCTGATGGGTACCCTGGTCCTATTTAGTTGTGTAAAGGTTAAGACCCTAGAGATGAGAGACACAATGATGAAACTGTACTGCACTGGTAATGACTGTGGCAAGACAAGAACCAGAGAGTGCTTGACAAGCCAGGGTCCTGGATGTCATCTTTCTTAGTAGGTTTCCCAGCAACAAAGAGAAACAGTTCAGCATTTCGGTATCATTTTTTAGAATGTTTATGTGCTATGACATTATCATTCTACCACTGGGAATATAACCTAAAAAACAGAACCCAAAATACACCCCCACATACACACACACACACAGTCACACAGGCTGCAGTAGACAATAAACTTTCAGCATGAAGATGTTCATCTCAGTTTTATTTACTATTGCCAGAAATTAGAAATGGCCTAGAAAACTAAGTGGGGAAGCATTAACTATGGGTATATCCACATAATGGAGTATGATACAAACATAAATAGGATTTTTAAGAACCCTATAGAAAGCCAGGCTAAAAATATTGAGTGGCTATTTGCATGCTCTCACTCTCAAAAAAGAAAAGCATTAAAATGTCAAGATAACACTTTAGTCTTTTTGACTGGCAGGGATTTAGAAGAATGATGATAATAAGCAGTATAGGCATAGGTTTAGAGAACTGCCATAGAGATTTCTTGATATTGAGTATATAAATCACCACAATCTGGGGGACCTGGATAATTCAGTGTGTTAAGCATCTACCTTTGGCTCAGGTCATGATTTCAAGGTTCTGGGACTGAGCCCTGCATCAGGCTTCCTGCTCAGTGGGGAACCTGCTTCTCCTTCTCCCTTCGCCCCTTCCCCCTCTGCTTGTGCACTCTCTCTCTCTCAAATAAATAAATAAAATCTTTTTTTTTTAAGTAAAATAAATTGGCACAATCTTTTTAGATAGCAATTGTTAATGTGTACAAAAAGTTAAAAAGGGGTGCCTGGGTGGCTCAGTGGGTTAAAGCCTCTGCCTTCAGCTTGGGTCATGATCCCAGGGTCCTGGGATCGAGACCCACATCAGGCTCTCTACTCAGCAGGGAGCCTGCTTCCTTCCAACCCCTGCCTGCCTCTCTGCCTACTTGTGATCTCTGTCAAATAAATTAATAAAATCTTTTTTTAAAAGAAGTTTAAAAATACAGCTAAACTTTGAACAAGAAAATCCATCCTTGGAAAATGGGACATGTACATAAAGGTTGTTCATTACTGTGTTGTATATACTAGCAAATAAGAAAAAAAGAAAATGAGAGAAATCTTGCCACAGAACAAAAGGAGAAACATTAAGTAAATTGTTGTAAGTTCATGTCACATGCAAATGACAAAATAAAATAAAATGATGATTAATACTTCATGATAGTTACATATGACTAAGTAACAAAAACGATTACAAAATCTTATGTGTAGGAGAATGATGTCACCAAGATGGCGACAGAGGTTGTTCCTGACTTGGCTTCCCCTCACAAGAGCAATCAGTAACTATTCATGGCCAAGACACCAGTGAGAAAATCCTAGAACACAAAGCACCTCTCTGTACCACAGAGACCAAGACAGATCACATTAGAAGGATAATGTACATTAGCTAAACTTATTTTTGGTAATCATTTCACAATATACGTAAGTCAAGTCATTATGCTGTTTACCTTAAACTTACATAGTGCAGTATGTCAATTATACCTCAATAAAACTGGGGGAAATCTCATGTGTAGCATTATCCCTTTTTCATTTTGCTAAGTATACCTATTTGCATAGGAAAAAAACTATTAAAATATACACCAAATCGGGACGCCTGAGTGCTCAGTTGGTTAAGTGGCTGCCTTCGGCTCAGGTCGTGATCCCAGCGTCCTGGGATCAAGTCCCACATCAGGCTCCTTGCTCAGCAGGGAGCCTGCTTCTCCCTCTGCCTCTGCCTGCCACTCTGCCTGTGCTCACTCTCTCTGACAAATAAATAAATAAAATCTTTAAAAATATATATATACACCAAATCATTGGTGGTTATAACTAGGGGGTGAATGTCATGTGGTATTTTTTTCCTAACTTGACTTATTTGTAGCTCTTTTAATTATATTTCTACACGTTTTGAAGATGAAGAAAGGGGTCATGAACAAAGGAATATACTCTTAAAACTGGAAGAGGAAGAAATAGATTCCCCTGGGCCCTCCAGAGGGGACACAACCCTGCTGACACCTTGACATCGGCCCCACAAAATTGATGTTTCTGGGGCCGTGGCCTCCATAACTGTGAGAGAATATGTTTCTGTTGTTTTAAGCCATAAAACTGGTGATCATTTGTTGCAGTGCCGTACGAAACTTAATACAACACCTTATCTGGAAGTGTGCATTTAAAAATCACATGCCCTGAGCTAGATGCATCAGGAAAAGCCAGCTCCTCTGAGAGGAGTAAATACAGAAGACAACTTAGGATTGTAACTAGTGTGGCTACACTGGTGTGCCTTTTGTGAGAAAATGGTGGCCATTTCTCCAGGGCTCTGCAGCCGCAAGCCAGGAGAGCCAAGTTCGGGCTCACAGCTGTAGGAGAGCATAGCCCGCGCAAGCCTAGGCAACTGTTCTGGAGTTTCTGCCACAGAAAAATCTCTGTGGGCAGAGGCTAGGCCTGGATCAAGCTGGGAGAACATACAAGGCCAGGGCTGGGCCCCAGGACTGCTCCTGATCTCCCACACAGCCCCCTAACAGAGACCACCCACCACAGGGTAGCTGGGAGGGCAGGACCAGGAGAAAGCCAGCTTAATCCTTCCTTTCTCTGCCCACAGGAGGCTCCAGAGGCTCCTTCCAAGTAACAATGCAGCCCAGGACATTGTCTCCTTGGGATGAAAAATGGACCACCTCCAGGTCTTCAAAATCCTGAGCTTCCTGCGCTGGAAGAAGAGATCAGCTGGGTCCCCAATGAAAAAAAGTCTCAGCTGAAAGCTGGAATTCAACAAAGGCCCCTCCATGACTGACTGTTGTCCCTAAGGAAGAGTCCAGACCTCCCTGCATGGAGGCCTTCATAAACATCCATTTCTCAAATGCAATGATTGATTAGTCCTTTATTTATTCAACAGTCACTGAGTAGGAGCTATAGCCCAGCCTCTGCTCACATCCCCCCCGTCTCCCGCGTCTTTCTCTCTTCTACTCCTTACCACCTCCTTGCAAAGCCTTGCCAAATTATGACCTGCTTGACTCTTTTCCACACCTCTTGTGTGGCTGAGCCCCTCACATCCAGTCCCATCCTCCAAGGGGTCAGAGTTCACTCATAGGCCATTCACTCCCAGCTTTGGACCCTTTCAGATGTCTATTGGTCACCCTCAGTAACCTGGCTTCTGGTCTAAGACCCTGGCTGCCCACCTACTGAACAAAGGAGAGAGTCTCTTCAATAGAAATGGACAGCACTACTTTTGCTATCAATCAGCAAATAACAGATACTGAATACCTGTTATGTGCCAGACACTAGAGGCTCAGATGTGAGCATGGCAGGCTCTGTCCAGGCCCTCATGAAACTTAAGGTCATAGGACATTCACCAGAATTTCCCCAAGTCTCCTTCCTTGTTCAGATTGGTCAGATTGGTCTGAATCTGTGTGGGAAATCCATCCAAATGAAAAATCATCTTGTTCAAGGTTAATATTCATTTATCTTACAACTTGCAATTTTCGTGTATGTTATCACATTTGACCCTGGAAGTGAAGTTTATAATTCTGGTGTCAATGGAGACCTACTTCCAGATGCACGAGAGATGTAGGAAGGAAAAAATAAAACCAAGGCAGCCATTTCTTCATGGTTTACATATAGAGTACCCTATGGGGTGCAAATTTCAATATAAACTCTGCCATGGAAGAGATACCACACTTCCCTTAACTTCTTTAAGTCAGATTAGAGAGGCACACATGGGGCTAGAAAAATGGAGAACAGCTTCCAAACCTCAGACCATCATGGTCACTGGAACTCACTGAGTTCCCAAGCTCACAGTGACCCTTCAAAGTCATTTAGCTCTTAGCTTGGAGACCACACATGTGGTATGAGACTCTTTTACGACCATGCGCTGGGTCAGTCTAGCCAGGCAAGCCCAGCACCCATCCCTTCCCAGGTCTTGATGCCAACTAGAGATGCTGCTTTGGGGTTAGCTTCAGTCACAACTGTGGGTGACTATTCTTCAACCAAATAACACACACCACTAATACCATACTCATTTTCACATAGAGGAAATATCTCCCTCTGGGTTCCCACCACCCTCAGAGTCATGTCTTTTCATATCTGCTTGCCCACAAAGATCTCTGTAGCAGAATATCTTAATGATCTTGACCACATTCATAATGAGGGGAAAATAGCTGACTTCAAACAGTTTCTGTTTGAATGTTGAAGATCCTTTTGAAACAAGTATGTACTAAAATCATGCCAGAAAGAAAAAAATAAAACAAAAACATACAGTATATATATACACACATATATATACAACTGTATACACAAGCACATATAAATATATCCTAGGCACTAGACCACCAGGGAAATGTAAGCATACATAAATGTTTATGTCCATACATATACATATATGATGACATTTATAGAGCTCTGGATAAGATCACAGACTTTGGAATCAGATCCCAGCTATGTTAATGGGCACACATGTATAGAGGTGTAATTTGTGACAATAACAACATGGGGTGGGGGTTGAGCTGAATAGAAGTTAATAAAATGAATTCAACAAATTGCAGGGTATAAGATCAGTTGTCTCTTTTTTGTATTTTCAAATTTTGTAAAAAACAATCTTTTTACTTTGAGGTAATTGTGGATTCACATGTAATTCACATGGAAAAAATAATACAGCAATATCTCACAGACACTTGATCTGGTTAAGCCAAGGGTAACATCTTGCACAACTATAGTACAATATCTTAACTGGGTTACTGATACATAACACTAATACACACAAAGTACAGAACAGTTCTATCATCACAAGGATTCCTCCAGTTGTATTTTTATAGCTACACCCACCTCCCTCCCTCACCCTCACATACCTGACAAGGAGCAACCACTAAAATGTTCTCCATCATGATAATATTGATATTTCAAGAATGCCAAAACAATTCAGTTATGTTCATCTTAAACAGAAAGTAAGTCCATGCAGGTTTTGAGAGATTTATATCACATTATTTCTCTTTTCTTGAGCAGTTGTAAGTGGTATTATATGTATTTTTTTAAGATTGATTTATTTAAGAGAAAGAGAGAGAGTCGGGGCACAGAGGCAGAGGAAGAGGGAGAGAGAGTCTCAAGCAGATTCCCGACTGAACACAGAGCCTGGCATGGGGCTCAATCTCAGGACCCTGAGATCATGACCTGAGCCAAAATCAAAAGTTAGACACTTTGGGGCACCGGGGTGGTTCAGTGGGTTAAAGCCTCTGCTTTCAGCTCAGGTCATGATCCCAGAGTTCTGGGATCAAGCCCCACATCAGGGTCTCTGCTCAGCAGGGAGCCCTCTCTCTCTGCCTGCCTCTCTGGCTACTTGTGATCTCTCTCTCTCTCTGTGTCAAGTAAATAAATAGAATCTTTAAAAAAGATTTTAAAAAAAAGTTAGACACTTAATCAACTGAGCCACTCAGGTGTCCCAGTGGTATTGTATTTTAAACTTCAGTGCCAACATGTTCATTGAGACATAGCCTAAGAAAACTTGAGAAAGAAGAAAAAATTGTTTCTATACACCAGCAATGAACAATCAATAAGGAAATTCTAAAAACAGTTCCATTTACAATAGAATCCAAAAGAGTAAAATACCTAGGACTACACTGAATTTAACCAAGGAGGTGAACAAATTATACACTGAAAACTACAAAGTGCCATTGAAAGTAGTTAAAGAAGAACTACTTAATGGAAAGACATCCCATGTTCCTAGATTGGAAGGCCTATATTGTTAAGATAGCAATACTCCCCAAAGTCATCTACAGAGTCAAAGCAATCTTTGTCCAAATTCCAGAGACCTTTTCTGCTGAAATGGAAGAGCCAATTCTAGAATTCACATGGAATTGCAAGGGGTCCCATATAGCTAAAACAACATTAAAAAAGAAAAACTAAGTGGGAGGATCAGACTTCGTGGTTTCAGGACATATTATGAAGCTACAGAAATCAAAATTAGTGTGATACCAGCTTAACAATAGACATAGATGAACGGAATAGAACTGAGAGCCCAGAAATAAACCCAAACATCCATGGCCAATTGATTTTTGACAAGGGTGCCAAGACCACTCGGTGGAGAAAGAATGATATCTTCAATGAATGTTGCTGGGAAAACCAGATAATGACATAAAAAGCATGTGGTTAAACCCCTACCTCACTCCATATACAATAATATACAAAATGGATCAACAGCCTAAATGTAAGAGTTAACCATAAAACTCTTAGAAGAAAACAGATGGCAAATCTTCATAACCTCTCATCTGACACTGGATTCTTACATTTGACACCAAAAGCAACAACAACAAAAGATAAAATAGATAAATTGGATTTCATAAAAATTTTAAAATTCATACACTAAATAATAGTATCAAGAAAGTGAAAATACAATCTACAGAATGGAAGAAAGTATTTGTAAATTATGTATCTGGTAGAAGTGTAGTATCTAGGATAGACAAAGAACTCTTACAACTCAACAACAAAAAGACAAACAACTAGGGTATGTGGGTGGCTCAATTGGTTAAGCATCTGCCTTCAGCTCAGGTCATGATCCCAAAGTCCTGGAATCGAGTCCCACATTGGGCTCCCTTCTCAATAGGAAGCCTGCTTCTTTCCCCTCCTCTGGCTCATTCTTTCTTTCCCTTTCTCTCTGTCTCTTTCCCTCTCTCTCACTCTCTCAAAGAAATAAATAAAATCTTTAAAAAAAAAAAAAGACAACTCAATCAAGAAATGGGCAAAGGACTTGAATTGACATTCCTCCAAGGAAGAGATACAAATGACCAGCAAACATAGGCAAAGATGTTAAACATAGGGGTGCCTGGGTGGCTCAGTGGGTTAAAGCCTCTGTCTTCTGCTCAAGTCATGATCCCAGGGTCCTGGGATCGAGCCTCACATGGAGCTCTCTGCACAACCAGGAGCCTGCTTCCCTTCCTCTCTCTCTGCCTGCCTCTCTGCCTACTTGTGGTGTCTGTCTGTCAAATAAATAAATAAAATCTTTTTTAAAATTTTAAAAAGATGTTAAACATAATTAGTGATTAAAGAAATATAAATCAAAACCATAAGATACCTCTCCACACACTAGAATGGCTATAATAAAAAAATGAAAAATAACAAGTATTAACAAGGATGTGCAGAGGGGCACCTGGGTGGCTCAGTGGGTTAAAGTCTCTGCCTTCAGCTCAGGTCATGGTCTCAGGGTCCTGGGATCAAGCCCCACATTGGGTACTCTTCTCAGCGGGGAGCCTGCTTCCTCCTCTCTCCCTGCCTGCCTATCTGACTACTTGCAATCTCTGTCTATCAAATAAATACATAAAATCTTAAAAAAAAAACAAGGATGTACAGAAATAGGAGCCCTTATAAAGAAGCCAGACACAACAGGTCACATATCTCATGATCCTTTTATATAAAATATTCAGAATGCAAATCCATGGAGATAGAAAGATTACTGGTTGCCAGTAGACCAGGCAGGGTTGGGGAATGGAGAAGTGAAAGTTATTAAGTACCCATTAAGTTGTGGATGGAATGGATGGATGTCCTGGTGTGATGAAAAAGATTTGTAACTAGAAAGAGGGGGTAGTCCCACAACATTTGGAAGGTACAAAAATGCCACTGGGCTGTACACTTTAATGAATTGTGAGTTATGTGAAATTTGCCTCAATTGTTATGTGGGTCATAGCCTTATGTTTAACATAATCCTCTTTTAATTTTAATAAATGCAGATATATGTGAGAGAAAAATATTTTAGATCACACTTCAAGTCATTAAAGATGACTATCAATGAATGATGAGAAATCATTTTTTTTAGTAGGTTCCACACCCAGAGTACAGCCCAATGTGGGGCTTAAACTCACAACTTTGAGATCAAGACCTTAGCTGACATTAAGCCACCTTAACTAACTGAGCCACCCAGGCACCCCCAAAATCAGATAAAAATCAGGTGCCCCTGGGTGGCACAGTCAGTTAAGCATTGGATTCTTGGTTTTGGCTCAGGTAGTGACCTGAGGGTTGTGAGATCAAGCCCCATACGGCTCACTCACAGCATGGAGTCTCTTTCCCTCTCCCTCTGCCCCTCCCCTCTGATCTCTCTCTAAAATAAAAATGAAATAAATCTTTTGAAAAAATGAAATCAGATAGTTTTTAATTTTCTCTTTGCTTAAATTGTTTTTCAAATGTTCCAATTTTAGAAAATAATTTTAGAAAATAATTGCTTGCTAAATTTTTTAATAACTAGGAAAAAGAAACTAATAGTCATTAATAGCATGACAAAAATACTTCAGTTATTGGGTAAAGTGAGGATAAAACAAAACTATGTTGTATGTACAATAGGATTCCAGGTATTTAAAATGCATTGCTGAAAAAACAAACGCATTGCTGGAGGCGCCTGGGTGGCTCAGTGGGTTAAGTCTCCACCTTCAGTTCAGGTCATGCTCTCAAGGTCCTGGGATCGAACCCCGCAGCAGGCTCCCTGCTCAGCAGAGAGCTTGCCTCCCCCTCTCTCTCTGCCTGCCTCTCTGCCTACTTGTGATCTCTCTCTGTCAAAATAAAAAAATTTAAAAAAAAACTTTTAAAATGCATTGCTACAGTTCATGAATGGCTCAGTTGGTTGAGCACTGGACTCTTAGTTTCAGCAAGTTGTAACCTTGGGGTCTTAGGATCAAGCCCCACCATGGACTCCATGCTCAGCTTGGAGACTGCTTGGGATTCTTTCTCCCTCCCCATCTGCTCCTCCCCCTGCTTGGTTGCTCACTCTCTCTCTCTCTCATAAATAAATACATTGCTTAGGTAACAGTTTGTAGGAGATAGGCAAATAAATGACATTTTTCCTTCCTACTTTCCAAATTTTCTCAATGGACATATATTACCACTATAATCAGAAAGAAACCTTTATTTTTTAAATGTCCACAACTGGGCAAGCTAGGTTCAAAAAAGTAGAGGTTTGATAAATATACTTGATTTGAGAAGGAGGATATTTACACCAGAATTATATATTTTGATAGATAATATTCCTCATAGAAAAACTGTAAAGGACAGAAAATGTAGAGATGGAAACTTGTATCACCAGACCATACCCACTCAGAGATACTTGGTTGTTCTTTAAATAGAACTGAGCTTAGCTGTTTAGAAACAATGGCCCCTCACATCCAATGGTAGTGAGATCAACAGCAGTTTGCTTAGTAAAAGTTGAGTCTATTATGTGACAAACCTGCTCTCTCATAAGTGTGGCTCTCTGGGCAGAGGCCAGAGAATGCTAAAAGGACAACTCTTGGTCTTTACTTGCCCGGCATACTTTCCCACTTCACATGGTATTGGCAATATAGTAATTTGAACTTCTTTTGGGAACCACCCCTTCCCCAGTCTTAGTTCATGTGTTTTAGGTGGTTTAGACGGGACTGACCCCAGTCTACCCAAAGGAGGAATGACCTAGGCTTCAGTCAACCAGTGGATTCAATGTCTAGGGTCAAGATGGTTCATTAACATAAGCTAAGTGTCAAGTGCAAGGCATTCGTTAAAATCATTGACAAAAGACGTGGACTCTATGACTCTGAACATTTGTAATTTATTTTTTTAAGACTTTATTAATTTGACAGAGAGAGAGATCACAAGCAGGCAGAGCAGCAAGCAGAGAGGCGGGGAGAAGCAGGCTCCCCACTGAGCAGAGAGCCCGATGCAGGGCTCAAACCCAGGACCCTGAGATCATGACCCGAGCCAAAGGCAGAGGCTTAAACCACTGAGTCACCCAGGCACCCCGAGCATTTGTAATTTAAAAACAGATGTTAAAATCCCTAGAAAAGAAGCTGGGTGATGAAAGGGTTACCCTATGGATTTAGTAAATAGTGGTCACACTCTTACTATCTTGTGCCTCCCTCTACCATGGCCCTGACCATGCTGGACCCTGGTTGTTTGTATTTCTGTCTCGTCCACCGGACATGCTCTCTGAGGGAAGGAGACACATCTCTGGTATGTTGGATCATTCAGATAAGGAGTCTAAATACACAGCTGCTAAAGAAATCATCCTGATGGACTCAGCATGGAGCTGAGGGAGTGGTGGCCCTATCACTGGGGACTCAGGTTTCTGGACTCTAGAACCCCTCCAGGCTGTTACCACATCCTCCAGTCCCCACCTTGTATGCTCACTGTCCTATTCTGGGCTGGAACAAGTGGTCTGCTCTGAGTCAACTTGTGTGGCTTCTCATGTGGTCACAGCACAATTCTCACACAACCACCCCAAGAACGTCATCAGACAGAGGGGTGGGGGCAGGGAAGCTTTCATAGAAAGCCTTCTAGGATGAAGCACCGCAAACCAGAGAGGAGTTCAAGGTCGGTGAGCCCATCTGCACCCCCTTCCTTTCCTGGGAGCTAAAAGCACAGAGGAAGCTCCAGTAGCCCCGACCTGGGCAGCCTCCTGGGAAAGATGCAGCCACTCCTGCTTCTGCTCCTGCTGGCCTTTTGCCTGCCTTCCGGGGCCCAGGCAGGTGAGTGATCACCCCCATCCTCCAAGGCCCGACCCCATCCCACAATGGGCACAGCCCTCCTGGCCCTTCTGCACACCCCTGATCCACCTATCCACCAGGAACATTCTGCACCCTATTGTCATCTTGCCTCCCACTCTCAAATAGGGTACCACCAGCAGGAATGGCAGGGCAGAAGGCTGGTCTCCAGAAGAGCCAGTGGGTACTGTCCCCTCCCCAGGCTCTGCCTTTGCCATCTGGAAATGGAGCTTTCCTAGAAGTACATAGCAAAGGGTGAGAAACTGGAAAAGAGAACATCATAAATCCCCCTGCAGAGGGCAGAGTAGGCCTGGCTTCCCCGTGGGATGAGCCAGGTGCTTCCCTCAGCATTTGCTTGGGAGAGAAGCCCAGGCTCAGCGGACCCCACTGTGGGATGGACCACGGTCTCCTGAAGATTGCTGTTACCTTGGCTCTATCCCAAGGCTCTGCATCCCTCTCTCCAACTCTACTTTTCTTCCCAGGCTGTTAGCGGCTCCCCTCTTTCAACCATGGCAGACCTTGGCAGACCTAAACTTCTCTGCTTTCCAGAATCCTAGCAGCACTGGCTCTATCAGCCTTCATCTGGAGGCTCCCTGGGGAGCCTTGCCTTCACGCAGCCAAACAACACTTATCTAAGTATTTACTACATGTCAGGCCATGGAAACAGGCCTTGTGAGACAATACCTACATGACTAAACTTAGGTCCTAAACACTGGAGAAGACTTCACAGGATGACAGGGGCCTTAGAAACTCGCTAGAAACAAAGCAAAGTCAAGAGAGGGACTGCTCAGGAGCCCCTAGGATGTCTCTGTCCATGTGGCAGGTATGCTCCCCTCTGGTCATGTGTAGAAGACAGATTCACAGACTGATACACTGTCTTTTTCCCCCTCCCAGAGGAGAGAGCGGAGGCCCCTCCCACACTCTCCCAAATTCGGGCCGTGCCTGCCCGGTACATTCAGTGGGTACACAGGAACAGAACACAATATTCCCTTAGGAGAGATCATCGGGGGACATGAGGCCAAGGCCCACTCCCGGCCTTACATGGCATATCTGAGTATCAAGAATCAGAATGAAGGGAAAAAGTGTGGTGGATTCCTGGTACACAAGAAGTTCGTGCTGACAGCCGCTCACTGCTATGGGAGGTGAGGAGTGACCATGAGCCTGCACCGCCCTGAAAACCCTGGCACAGAGCCCTACCTTCTGCCCTGGATGCTCTGAGGAACACATGAGCCAGGGGACTCCTAAAAGTGGGTGAGGGAGGGCAGGTAGGTGGTAGGGAGAGGGGAGGCCGGAACCAGGTGCATTGCTGGAGTAAGAGAAGAGCTGGGACCTGCTTTGGCATCAGAATGCAAATTCATCTCATTTACATGTTTCTCTGGGTAACTGACCCCTGGGAATCCCTGACACAGTCACAAATGGCTCCAGAATCCTACCTCAGCCACTGAGAAGCAGAAGGCATAGACAACTCAAACCTGGGAATCTCCTGCTGGCCTCAGTTTCCCCATCAACTCCAGCCCTGCCCACCCCAACTGCCACCTGTCCTTCATAGCCCCTGGTCTGTATCCTGTGATTCCACACCCCCACACCCCACTCTACCCTCTGTGTAGCTCCATCCAGGTCACCCTGGGGGCCCACAACATCAAGAAACGGGAGACGACCCAGCAGGTCATCCTGGTGAAAACATCCATCCCTCACCCAGACTATGATCCCAACAACTACTCCAATGACATCATGTTACTGCTGGTAAGGAAACCTCCCTGCTGCCCTTGTTTTCCTGGGTCCACACTGGTTCCTCCTCCCTCTGGGACCTGTCCCCTCCCTCCTTCCATCCTGGCTTCCTGACCAGTGTCCCTGGCTCAGGGCAGAGAGAAGACAGCACAGCATCCAGGCCCCGAGGCCACTGGCTGAGCTGGATTCTCTTGCCTCTTCCCATCAGCTGGAGAGAGAGGCCAAGCAGACTGTAGCTGTGAAGCCCCTCCGTCTGCCCAGGGACAAGAACCGGGTGAGGCCTAGACAGGTGTGCACTGTGGCTGGCTGGGGGAAGATGGGGGCCGAGACAGGCAGGTACCCAGACACTCTGCAGGAGGTGAGGCTGGAAGTGCAGGACGACGGGAAGTGCAAGTCCCGCTACCCCAAGCATTACAACCGCACCATTCAGCTGTGCGTGGGAGACCCAGAGGAAAAGAAGTCTTCCTTTCAGGTGAGAAGGGTGTCTGCTTAGCATGGCTTTGGGGACAGGGGTGTTTGGGGAAGACGTGGGATCTGGAGACCCAAGCAGTTACCTTTCTCATGAGGAAAGGAGGGGGAAAAGCCAGAGATGGGGGCACTCAGACCCTCTGTGAGCTTGCTGAGGGTGTAGGATGTATTCAAATGAGGTGCTGCTACAGGTTGAATTTGCCGCACTCTGCCCCATGCCCGGCCACCAGATGCTAGAAATCTCTGCTCCCTGGGTGTGCAGGAGTGAAAACCAGGTGGCGCCTCAGAGCTGGTCCCCAGCTCTTACTGGGCTTGGCTTCCAGGCTGAGTGTCAGCCCCGCCCACCAGCTTCTGGGTACCTAAACAGGAGAGTGGAGCCTGCAGTCCCTCAGCACAGGACCTGGGACCCAGGGGAGGGGATGGAGCTGCCACCTGGGGTGAAGTGAAGCACTGACAAGGTCCGGCCCTGTCCTGTCCTCCCACCTCCCCTGTGGTCACACAAGGCAGTCTTCTCAGAGGGGCTGGGGAGGATGGGGGAAGCAGGAGAGCTGACTCACTCCTTCCCTATCTCTGTCCACAGGGGGACTCTGGAGGCCCTCTCGTGTGTAACAATGTGGCCCAAGGCATAGTGTCCTATGGACTAAAAGATGGGACACCTCCCCGGGTCTACACTAAAATCTCACCTTTCCTGCCTTGGATAAAGACAACCATGAAAAGCCTCTACTTGCAGGAGCCAAACTATTTGCTCTAGAGCTGATCCAGAATCACACTGGAAAGGGTGGGAGGGAAGGTGACAGCAATCGGATAAATGTATCTTACCTGAATGTCAACCATCAAATAAATGTCTCTTAACTGAATGTGAAGGGCTGGTTTCTTGTTTATTCATTGACCTTCATTCCCTGGCATCAAATCTGTTCTTACAAGGCCAGTGACAAAATTCTGCTATTTTCTGCTTTCTCTTCTTCATCCTCTGCCCCTTTCCCCCCACCCCATGCAAAGTTCTTTCCAGCTCCTGCTTATCTACACCTGTCTCTCAGACCCTGCCCTTCTGTCAGGGCCAAAGCTGAGCACCACCAGGACAAACCATGAACCTCTCTATGCCTGGGGCTCAGGGTGAACTTCTTACCTCTCTCCCTGTGTTCTCTGGCATGGAGGAAGGAAATACTGTGGGCCCTGGAAACCAAGTTGGCCCAGTCTAGGTCAACAGCTCAAGGATGTAGCCCTACCCCACTGGGAAGTGACAGGGACCTTCTCAAGCTGGACATCTGTCTCCCATAGCCAAGGAAGCTGGCATGGATTGGGGCTGAGTACCTTGAGTAGCTCTGGAGTCTCACCTCAACTGAGTTGAGTTCCTTTTGCTGACCTCTTCTGAGCTCAGGGACCAACTTGGCTTTGAGTCTCCTGCATCCCTGCTTACCACTGAGAGTGTTCAGTGCCCACCAACACCTGTGTCTTCCAGACAACACTCTTCTGACCTGGACCTGCCTCCTATCCCTTCCACCTACAACATCCAAGTTTGAGCAGGGCCTCACCACTGAGATGCCAGCCCAGTTCATGATCCGACAGAGAGGGGTGTTACAGCCACAAGGCTGAGAGCACCAGACAGCATCCATGGAGAACAGGGCTGGTGGGGTGACTCTACAGAACTCTTGGCCCCATCTATCACCTGGCCAGGCCAGCTCAACTGCTTCCATGTGTCAGGGTCCACTAGCTGCCGGGTCAGTCAGTAGTTTGAGTCCCTCTCAACCTGTCCCTCTTGTCACTGCCAACCTCTAGGCTGAGACTCCCTGTTGGTCACCTTGGGCTAAATCAGCCATTGACTGAAAAAGGGCTCCTCTGTTCAGTAGGACTGGAAAGGATGAATTTTTTCCATCAACCAACCAGCAAATGCTGACTGAGCACCTACTAAGTGCCAGGTATTGAGTGGACAGAATGCAGGCTCTCTCACCTGAATCCAGGTGAACCTGACACTGTTGAATTGCACCTAAACCAACTAAGTCCTTCTCCCTCCTTCACACAGGTCCATGTGACCTACGTCTCTGTGGGAAATGCACAGGAAGCAAATATTTATAGTTATTTTTATTACTGGTTACAGTCTGCATGAATATTATCGCATGTGACTCTAGAACAGCAGTGTATGGGATCTGGAAATAGCAGTGCATGGGACTTTAGTCATTAAGTTCCTAGATGTAAAGTTACTAAACTCGGTTTCCTGGGGCATGCTCTTCACCTAGGGGACAGGGCAGCCTTATTTTCATTTGCTTCAAAAGTAACAGGTAAAAGGGGTGCCTGGGTGGCTCAGTCCATTAAGCATCTGCCTTCTGCTTAAGTCTTGATCTCCAGATCCTGGGATCAAGCCAGTAGGGAGTATGCTTCTCCCTCTCCCTCTGCCCCTACTCCCCCACCCCCACTCACTCACAAGTGTGACTCTCTCTCTCTCACATAAATAAATACATAAAACCTTTTTTTAATAAAAATAAATAAAATAGAGAAAGGAGCAAGATGGTGGACAGTAGGAGGCCTAAATATCATCATGTACCAGGAGCTCACCTAGATAGTTACCAAACCATTCTGAACAGCTAAAAACTCAACAGGAGAGAGAGAAGAGAGGAAGAGCAGCAATTCTAGGAACAGAAAATTGACCACTTTCTGGAAATTAGGATGTGCAGAGAAGTGAATCCAAAGCAACAGGAGGATAGATCACAGAGGAGGGGCCGGCTCCAGGGAAGTGAGAGAGCAGTGGAGCACAAAATCAGAACTTTTAGAAGTCTGCTCCACTGAGGGATCTCACTCCAGAGGCTAAGCAGGGTTGGAGCCCTCGTGGGGACAGTGTGGTCTCAGGACCTGCGGGGTCACAAAAGGACCAGGGGTGTCTGAGTGCAGCAGAGCTCCCAGGTATCAGCCTGGGGAAGCCAGCTGCAAAGACAGAGCCAAGGAGTGAGCTCTCAGCTTGGGGTTACCTTACACCATGATCCAAGTCACAGCCAGGCCACTGCTCTTCAAGCAAGGACCCCAAAAGTGGAAGAACCCGGGAGACTCACCATCCCCCAGGGAGGAGCGGCACAGGAACACAGCAGGAATCTGCTGGGTTTGGAGACTCCAAACGGGGCTGTGGACCACAGATAGAAAAACTCAGTCACAGGCTGGGTGAGCTCAGAGCATGGCTGGAGACCAGGGAAACTGGGAGTGATTGATCACTTTTCTCTGAGGAGTGGGGCCCCAAGCTCTCAGCTCCTCTGGCTGGAGACTGGGAGGCTTCCATTTTCATTCCCACCCTCCAGAGCTCCACGGAAAGTGGAAAGCATTCAGGGAACAAAAGCTCCTGAGCACAAAACCAAGCAGACTGCTTAGCCTGGCCCCTGGAGAGGGTGGTGCAATTCCGCCTCAGGCAAAGACATTTGAGAGTCACTTCAACAGGCCTCTCCCGGAGGAGGTCAGCAACAACATCAAGTCAAGACCAACTTCACCGATCAATGAGAACTGTGAAACTCCACAGCTAGGGGAAAGTAACACAGAATTCATGGCTTTTTCCCCACGATCCTTTAGTCTTGCAAAATTAAACCTTTTTAATTTTATTTTTCTCTTATTCTATTTTTTTATTTTCCTCTTTCCTATTATAACATTTTTAACTAGTTTATCTTATAAATACTTTTTAAAAATCTTTTTTAATTTTCATTGTTATACTCATATTTTATCCCTTGATTGTATTTAACCATATTTTTGTATACATATAGGGTTTTTCTTTTCTTTAAAATTTGGGGTTGTAATTTCTTCTACTAGATCAAAATATACCCTAAATCTAGCACATGGCTTTGTTCTACTCTCTAGAGTGATCACATTCTTTCCTTTCTGTTTTTCTTTTCTTTTTTCAAATAACTTTTTATCAATTCCGTTTTTAGAATCTTCTTTAAGTTCATATTCGATCCCTTCATCATGTTTACCTTTATTTTTGTACATATAAGTTTTTCTTTCCTTAAAATTTTGGGAGTTAGTTTCTTCTAACAGAGCAAAATATACATAAAATTGAGTGTGTATCTCTGTTCTATACACCAGTCTAATATACATATATATTTTTCTTTTTTCCTCCCTTTCTTGTCCCCTTGGTTTCAGATCTTTTCTGATTTAGTTAGTGTATATTTTTCTGGGGTCATTGCTACCCTTTTAGTATTTTGTTCTCTCATTCATCAGTTCCTAACTGGATAAAATGACAAGGCAGAAAAACTCACCACAAAAAAAAAAAAAAAAAAAAACAAGAAGTAGTACCAATAGCTAGGGACTTAATCAATATGTTTATTCATATATTGACATATATGACATATAACATATACATTAGTTATATGTCAGAACTAGAGCTCAGAATGATGATTATCAAGGTGCTAGCTGGGCTTGAAAAAAGCATGGAGGATACTAGAGAATCCCTTTCTGGAGAAATAAAATCCCTTTCTGGGGAAATAAAAGAACTAAAATCTAATCTAGTTGAAATAAACAAAAGCTATTAATGAGGTGCAATAAAAAATGGAGGCTCTTACTGCTAAGATAAATGAGGCAGAAGAGAGAATTAGTGATACAGAAGACCAAATAATGGAGAATAAAGAAGCTGAGCAAAAGAGAAACAACTACTGGACTGCGAGGGGAGAATTTGAGAGAAAAGTGATAGCATAAGATGAAACAATATAGATTAACTGGGATCCTGGAAGAAGAAGAAAGAAAGGGGGCAGAAGGTATATTGGAGCAAATTATAGCAGAGAATTTCCCTAATTTGGCAAGGGAACAAGCATCAAAATCCAGGAGGCACAGAGAACCCCCTCTCAAAATCAATAAAAATAGCTCCACACCCCATCATCTAATAGTAAACATACAAGTCTCAGTGACAGAGAGAAAATCCTGAAAGCAGCTCGGGACAAGAGGTCTGTAACATACAACAGCAGAAATATTAGACTGGCAGCAGACATATCCACAGAGATCTGGCAGGCCAGAACAAACTGGCATGATATATTCAGAGCACTAAACAAGAAAAATATGCAGCCAAGAATATTATATCCAGCTACACTGTAATTGAAAATAGGAGAGATAAAAAGCTTCCAAGAAAAACAAAAAGTAAAAGAATTTGCAAACACCTAACCAGCCCTACAGGAAATATTGAAAGGGGTCCTCTAAGCAAAGAGAGAGCCTAAAAGGGACAGACCAAAAGGAACAGAGACAATAATACAATAATATAATAATATTCACCTTACAGGCAATCTGATGGCACTAAATTCATATCTTTCAATAGTTACCCTGAATGTAAATGGGTTAAATGCTCCAATCGAAAGACACAGGGTATCAGAATGGATTTAAAAAACAAGACCCGGGGCACCTGGGTGGCTTAGTGGGTTAATGCCTCTGCCTTCAGCTCAGGTCATGAACTCAGGGTCTTGGGATCAAGCCCCACATCGGGCTCTCTGCTCAGCAGGGAGCCTGCTTCCTCCTCTCTCTGCTTGCCTCTCTGCCTACTTGTGATCTCTGTCTGTCAAATAAATAAATAAAATCTTAAAAAAAAAAAAAAAACAAGACCCAATGATATGCTGTCTACAAGAAACTGATTTTAGACCCAAAGACACCTCCAAATTTAAAGTGAGGAGATGAAAAACAATTTAGCATGCTAATGGACATCAAAAGAAAGCTGGGGTGGAAATCCTTACACCAGATAAATTAGATTTTAAGCCAAAGTCCATAATAAGAGATGAGAAAGGACATTGTATCAGAATTAAAGGGTCTATCCAACAAGATCTAACAATTTTAAATATCTATGCCCCTAATATGGGAGCAGCCAATTATATAAACCAATTAATAACAAAATCAAAAAGGACATCAAAAATAATAAAATAATAGGGAACTTAAACATCCCACTCACTGAAATGGACAGATCATCTAAACAAAAGATCAAAAAGGAAATAAAGGCTTTAAATGACACAATGGACCAGAGGGACATCTCAGATATATTTAGAACATTCCATACCCAAACAACAGAATACACATTCTTCTCTAGTGCACATGGGACATTCTCCAGAATAGATGACATCCTGGGTCACAAATCAGGTCTCAACTGGTACCAAAAGATTGGGATCATTCCCTGCATATTTTCAGATCACAGTGCTTTAAAACTAGAACCACAACCACAAGTGGAAAGTTGGAAAGAACTCAAATACATGGAGGATAAAGAGCATTCTACTAAAGAATGAGTGGGTCAACCAGGAAATTAAAGAAGAATTTTAAAAATTCATGGAAATAAATGATAATGAAAACACAACTGTTCAAAATCTTTGTGACACAGCAAAGGTGGTCCTGAGAGGAAAGTATATAGCGATACAAGACTTTCTCAAGAAACAAGAAAGGTCACAAGTACATAACCCAACCCTACACCTAAAGGAGCTGGAGAAAAAAATGCAAAGAAAACCTAAACCCAGCAGGAAAAGAGAAATAATAAAGCTCAAAGCAGAAATCAATGAAATAGAAACCAAAAGCACAGTAGAACAAATCAATGAAACTGGGAGCTGGTTCATTGAAAGAATTAGTAAGATTGATAAACCCCTGGTCAGCCTTAAGAAAAGATAAAGGACCCAAATTAATAAGATCATGAATGAAAGAGTGATCACAATCAACACCAAAGAAATACAAACCATTATAAGAACATATTATGAGCAACTATACACCAGAAAATTTGACAATCTGGAAGAAATGGATGCATTTCTAGAGACATATAAACTACCAAAATGGAACCAGGAAGAAATAGAAAGCCTGAACAGACCCATAACCAGTAAGGAGGTTGAAGCAGTCATCAAAAATCTCCCAACAAACAAGAGCCCAGGGCTAGACAGCTTCCCGGGGAAATTCTACCAAACATTTAAAGAAGAATTAATAACTATTCTCCTGAAACTGTTCCAAAAAATAGAAATGGAAACTTCCAAACTCATTTTATGAGGCCAGCATTACCTGCATCCCAAAACCAGACAAAGGCCCCATTAAAAAGGAGAATTACAGACCAATATTCTTGATGAACACGGATGCAAAAATTCTCAGCAAATACTAGCCAATAGGATCCAACAGTACATTAAAAGGATTATTCACCACGACCAAGCATGATTTATTCCCGGGCTGCAAGGTCGGTTCAACATTGGCAAATCAATCAATGTGATACAATACATTAATAAAAGAAAGAACAAGAACCATATGATACTCCCAATAGTTGCTGAAAAAGCATTTGACAAAGTACAGCATCCTTTCTTGATCAAAACTCTTCACAGTGTAGGCATTGAGGATACATATCTCAATATCATTAAAGCCATCTATGAAAAACCCACAGCGAATATCGTCCTCAAAGGGGAAAAACAGAGCTTTTCCCCTAAGGTCAGGAACACACCGGGCTATCCACTATCACCACTGCTATTCAACGTAGTACTAGAAGCCCTAGCCTCAGCAATCAGACAACAAAAAGAAATTAAAAGTATCTGAATCTGCAAAGAAGAAGTCAAACTCTGACTCTTTGCAGATGATGTGATACTTTATGTGGAAAACCCAAAAGACTGCACCCCAAAACCACTAGAACTCATACAGGAATTCAGTAAAGGGTCAGGATATAAAAATCAATGCACAGAAATCAGTTGCATTTCTATACACCAACAGCAGGACAGAAGAAAGATAAATTTAGGAGTTGATCCCATTTAAAATTACATCCAAAACTCTAAGATACCTAGGAATAAACCTAACCAAAGAGGCAAAGAATCTGTACTCAGAAAACTATAATAAAGTACTCATGAAAGAAATTGAGGAAGACACAAAGAAATGGAAAATTCCATGCTCATGGATTGGAAGAACAAATATTGTGAAAATGTCTATGCTACCTAAAGCAATCTACCCATTTAACGCAATCCCTATCAAAACACTATCAACTTTTTTCAAAGAAATGAACAAATAATCCTAAAATTTATATGGAACCAGAAAAGACCCCAAATAGCCAGAGGAATGTTGAAAAAGAAAACCAAAGTCGGAGGCATCAAAATTCCAGACTTCAAGCTCTATTACAAAGCTGTAATCATCAAAACAGTACAGTACTGGCACAAAAACAGACACATAGATCAATGGAACAGAACAGAGAGTCCAGAAATAGACCCCCACTCTATGGTCAACTAATCTTCGACAAAGCAAGAAAGAATGTCCAATGGGAAAAAGACAGTCTCTTCAACAAATGGTATTGGGAAAATTGGACACCCCTGTGCAGAAGAATGAAACTGGACCATTTCCTTACACCACACACAAAAATAGACTCAAAATGGATGAAAGACCTCAATGTGAGACAAGAATCCATCAAAGTCCTTGAGGGGAACACAGGCAGCAACCTCTTCAACCTCAGCTGCAGCAACTTCTTCCTACAAATATTGCCAAAAGCAAGGGAAGCAAGGGAAAAAATGAAGTATTGGGATTTCATCAAGATCAAAAGCTTTTGCACAGCAAAGGAAACAGTTAACAAAACCAAGACACCTGAAAGAATGGGAGAAGGTATTTGCAAATGACATACCAGATGAAGGGCTAGTATCCAAAATCTATAAAGAACTTATCAAACTCAACACTCAAAGAACAAATAATCCAATCAAGAAATGGGAAAAAGAGGGGCGCCTGGGTGGCTCAGTGGGTTAAGCCTCTGCCTTCAGCTCAGGTCATGATCTCAGGGTCCTGGGATCAAGCCCCGCATAGGGCTCTTTGCTCAGCAGGGAGCCTGCTTCCCCCCACCACCCCACCTGCCTCTCTGCCTGCTTGTGCTCTCTCTCCCTCTGTCAAATAAATAAAATATATTTTTTTAAAAAAGAAATGGGAAAAAGATATAAACAGATATTTCTGCAAGGACATCCAAATGGCCAACAGACACATGAAAAAGTGCTCAACATCACTTGGCACCAGGGAAATACAATCAAAACCACAATGAGATACCACCTCACACCAGTCAGAATGGCTAAAATTAACAAGTCAGGAAATGACAGATGTTGGCAAGGATGTGGAGAAAGGGGAACCCTCTTGCACTGTTGGTGGGAATGCAAGTGGGTGCAGCCACTCTGGAAAACAGCATGGAGGTTCCTCAAAAAAGTTGAAAATAGAGCTACTCTATGACCCAGCAATCACACTCCTGGGTATTTACCCTAAAGATAAAAATGTAATGATCCGAAGGGGCACATGTACCCCAATGTTTATAGCAGCAATGTCCCTAATACCCAAACTATGGAAAGAACCTAGAT
>RCUC01115853.1:0-22044 GCA_003697995.1 Taxidea taxus jeffersonii
GCAGCTTTGTTCATAATTGCCAAAACACAGAAGCAGCCAAGATGCCTTTCAGTAGATGAACGGTAACTGTGGTCCATCCGGACAAGGGAATATTATTCAGCACTAAAAAGTGGTCTGTGAAGCCATGAAAAGACATGGAGGAACCTTAAAGGCATCTAAGTGAAGGAAGTCAGACTGAAAAGTCCGCATGTATATGAATCCAGCTCTGAACTTCTGGAAAAGGGCCAGTGTTTGCCAGGGGTTGTGGGAGTGGGGGTTGACCCATTGGGGGTACAGAGCTTTCCTCTGCCGTGATGAGAATGTTCTGGAATCAGAGAGAGGCAGTGGTAGCACGACACTGGGAGTATATTAAGTGCCAACAAACTGTGCACTGTCAGATGTTAATCTGACCGTTCTATGAATCTGACCTCATTAAAAAGTAAAAGACAGGGTCCTATGCCTCAGCATTATTTCAGAGTTTCATCTTTATTTAAGATTTTCCAGTCTATCCTGTTCTGCTTGAAGAAAGCCATCCTACGAACTATCCCCAGAGGGACACAGGATACAAGCACAAGTGTCATGGATGCATTATTCCTAACAGCAAAAATCACAAACATCTGAAAATACCCCACAGTAGGTGAAGGGCTAAATTTAAAAGATTTTATTTATTTATTTGACAGAGATCACAAGCAGGCGGAGAGGCAGGCAGAGAGAGAAGAAGGGAAGCAGGCTCCCCACCGAGCAGAGAGCCCGATGCAGGGCTCGATCCCAGGACCCTGAGATCATGACCTGAGCCGAAGGCAGCAGCTTTAACCCACTGAGCCACCCAGGTGCCCCTGAAGGGCTAAATTTAATACAAGTCACTAAAAACAGCAAGCAGACCTGTACTTACTGACACAAGATACGCATAAAATTTTGTTCTGTAACAAAGCAGTTTGTATAATATTAAACTTAACAATCCTATTACTGGGGTGCCTGCATGCCTTAGTCAGTTAAGTATCTGACTCTTGGTTTCAGCTCAGGTCATGATCTCAGGGTCATGGAATCAAGCCCCACATTGGGCTCTGCCCTCAGTGGGGAGTCTGCTTGAGATTCTCTCTCCCTCTGACCCCCCACCAACTCGTGCTCTTTCCTTCTCTCTCTCAAATAAATAAATTTTTAAAATTCTTAGTAGCCCTATTACTAAAAACAGTATAATCACTCCGTGGTGTAGGTACACTGATACAGCCCAGTATGTTCAGGTATGCTTCTTTTTTTTTTTAAGGCTTGGAGCATTATACATCAAACTGTTACAAGTGGGCTACAGAACTGGTTGAAGGGAGATGCATTTTCCCCTACACATTTCTTAATGTTTTACAAGTGTGTATTACCTTTCCAATTTAAAGATAAAGAAAAACATTTCACACCATTACTGTTGTCCTTCCTAGATGATGCTTATAAAATGCCACTTTTCCAATCACTCCCACCACAAAGTGCAGAAGAGAGAGAAGGGGCAGCAGGAGAACTCACCCAAATGTCCTTCCCCAGAGAGGGCCTTCGGCAGACAGTGCACGTGGCAGAGGCAAAGGAGCCATGAGCTTCCACCAGCTTCGAGGCAGGGATGCCAGACACTGAAATGCAAACCACAGCTAAGAGCTGCCGGCTCCAGAGTGAGCTCTGAGCCTGGAGGCCCCTGCCAGAGTCCCAGCCCTCAGTGCAAGCCTGGGGTCGCCGCCTCCACCACCTGAAGATAATGTCCCCCTGAACAGAGTAAGCGCAGGGATGAGGGCTCCCAGATGGAGCCGAATCATGGTTAAACAAAGCCTGTCAACAAGTTTGATGTCAGTGCAGATAAAATTACATTTGATACCTAGGAAAACATTTTCTTCTCTACAGACACCAAGGAAAAGTGGAAAAACTATATAGGGGTGCCTGGATGGCTCAGTCTTTGAGCATCTGACTCTTGATTGCCGATCAGGTCGCGGTCTCAGGATCATGGGATCAAGCCCCGAGGCAGGCAGGCCCCACGCTCAGAGGAGGATCTGCTGGAGATGCTCTCTCTCCCTCTGCTCCTCCCCCAGCGGGCACATGCGTGCATGCTCCCACTCTCTCTCAAATAAATAAATCTTAAAATTAAAAAAACTATATAAAGACAAAAAGTTTCAAAAAGACATAAAAACACATAGACAGACACAAAGACATAGAGCACCACCCAGCCCAGCCCAGCCCGCCCCTCTCTTCCCCGCACCGCACTGGGAACAGCTCTCCTGCCACAGCCACTCGTCCCGTGAAAAGGACACCTGTGCAAAGTGCATCTCCACCCTCTTCCTGGCCAGGAGCGCCTGCCAGCTGTTGGGCCCACCGCTGTCTGCATCGGCACTAAACCCCCCCCCCAGGGACGCCGACAGAGGAGAGCCTCAGAGGCAGCCCCACAGCCCTGACCTCACTTAGTCCCCCCGCAGCTTCTGAAGCACACCGCCTCACGGGACATCCACGCAGTGGCTGAGGCTCCCACAGTAGGGGCGCCTGGCTCTGGGGCTGGAAGTGGGACTGCGCTCGGAAGCCTCATCCCTGGCTGTGCCCGGAGGCCTTCTCTGAAGCAACAGCTCTTCTCCCACACCATTCTGGGCTTTGTCCTCTCAGAGGGACGGGGCTCTTCCGCTGGACAGTGGCCTTTCTCATCCTGTTCGCCATGTGAAGGAGCCATCTCCACCTCCCACGGGTTTTTCTCCCGTGTCTTGTCTGCCCTGTATGTTCCTTCCCCTAACCCTCCCCAGGCAGCCTGGGGAGAGTGGTTGGCTCAGGGTTTGACAGGGGAAGACAAATAAATACTGTACTAACAAGGGAAAAAACTGTAGAAAAACAGAGGTAACTTCTTACGACAGTTACCTGTTCCCACTGTCAGCTTCTGAGCTGTGACGGGCAGACAGTCCCAGCTGCGAGTGGCTTCCACTGTCTCCATTATTGTCCTAAATCGCCATATGGGAAAGCCAACGGCCACATGCTCCCACCTTCCCACAAGGCCTGTCCTGCGGCAGCTCCAGAAGGAGAGGTCACCCATGGGTGTCCACTGCGGCTAAGTGCAGTCCAGGCCACTCTGTTTTCCAAACCACCAGGTGTCTACAGCCCGGCCGAGCTGCTGCTGGCTCACGGCGCCCATCAGCGCCACTGCCATAAGAGAAAGGCTCAGCCAGTGCCTCTCGCGATGCACAGTCAGCGTCAGGACCATCCGTGAGTCACTGGTCAGGGCCGCTAGCGGGGCAGGCAGGACAACGCTATACAGAGTCTGATGATACTAAGGCATTAGTGGTCTTCTCTTTGTGTGACAGTGACATCGTAGTAATGTTTTAAAAGTCTTTCTCTTCTCCAGATACCCAGCGAAGTACTTACAGGTTGGTTACGGGTTAAGTTTACGATATCATGGACGGATGCGCTTCCAAACAACTGGGGCTGGGAGAGGTTGTGGGGGTAGCAAGACGCAGACAAAGGAAGGACTGGCTATGATGAGGGCATGAGGGCTCACCATAGTCCTCTACTTGACTGTGCTCGAAAAAGTTCATAATAAATCTCTTAAAAGAGAAATCATCATATCAGATTAGCTAAACTAGAAGCTCCCAGTGTCAACTTTAACTCTTTCTAAAACTCACAGCCCAGCCGGTAGGCCAGGACATCGGGTCCACCAATGAGATCTCCACAGTGACTCTTAAACACATGGGGTACTTTTTGTCAGGGACAAAGGCCTAACTAGTGGGCTTGAAATCAGAGGACGGGGTAAGCACTGCCTAGAGGCAGGTGACCAGGTGGCAACAGGAGGAGGGCTCACCTCGCTCCAGCCCATCGATGTTCTGTGTATAGAGCCGCAGAAGCAGCCCCTTGTCGTGGAGCAGCCGGAGGAAGTAGTGTATGATGTTGGGCCTGTAGTTCCTGAGGTACAGCTCCTTGGCCAAAGTGAAGAAGGGCTTGGGGTTGTGAGAGAAGAAAGCGAGCTCAAAAATGGCCTCGGGGTATGGGAGATCATACCGCTGCAGGTTACTGTAGAGGCCATTCCTGGGAGACCTGCAAAAAGGATGGAGAAGCTCTGAGCCCTGAGCAAGAGGGTGGGGCCAGGAGGCAGCCCAGGTGCCCAGGGAAGAGCCGGGCGCTGCAGGGCACCTGAAGTCCGGAATGCCGCTGGGCGTACTGATGCCGGCCCCCACCATGACCACCACCCTCTGGCAGGCTCTGGCTTGGATCAGCTCCGCTATATCCTGCAGAAAAAGCTTCTCCTTCTTACTGCTGCCTCCTCTTCCAAAGATGCTTGAGGCACTAGCAGAAAAAGATATGGGTCTTCGTCCACCTGTAATGCTGACAGAAAAGGCCAGTGGCCAGATGACTAGGGACAGTCAAGCTCGTGCTAGCCCTTCCACCACCCCCACTGCTAAGAATGATTATACACTTCCCTCTCCTCCCCCGCAAATGACCACCCTTCTCATCATGGATGACTACTGGGCTACAAGAGAAAGAAGTCTCAACTCAGAAATCAAAACTTATTTGGGAGCAAAAAATTCAAGTCAGCTGGAGCTCTGCAAACAAGGAATGTACGGTCTCTTAGTTCTGTTATCCGGTGCGAGTGCGAAGAGAACAGGGTCCGCAGCAGAGGTGTGGGGGCTGTTTGGGGTTCTGGGTGTGCTCTCTGCAGAGGCACTTAGCACACCTGGGTGTGACAGACAGTTAGTAACACTTAGAGAAAGCCAAAAGTCTCAGACTTTACACCAAAAAATATCAGGAGAAAAACTGGGTTCTGGAGACCATTCCAGAAAGAAACACTGGCGCCCTGACTGCTAAGGCTCCACGCTGCTGTAGAAACTTGATCGTCAATGTCCGCCACTGCTCGTACTATGAAGCAGCCGAAGGAGTCCCACAACCAAGACAAGGCAGTGGGTGGGGGGCTGGGGCCCCCTGGGGGGCTCAGTCAGTGGGTGTCTGCCTGCGGCTCAGGTCACGATCTCTGGGTCCTGGGATCAAGCCCCATATTGGGCTCCCTGCTCAGCCGGGAGTCTGCTTCTCTCTCTCTGCCCTTCTCCCTGCTTGTGCCCTTTTTCTCACTCTCTCTCAAATAAATAGATAATTAAAAAAAAAAAAAAAGACAAGGCAGTGGGTAGACTCAGCTCAGGCTCTCTCTGAGAAGCACTGGAAGGCTTCTCGAGTCACCCTCAGAAGCCAGGAGTCGAGACACTCCCACGGCTGAGTACTGGGGATGTAGGGTGGTCTTCCATCGGGTAAAAAATGAGACATGATGTACAAGTCACGAGCTTCAGCAGAGCCTCAGGACTTAGAAAATGACCCAACACCCAGGAAAGCAACAGGAAGAAACAAAAGCAGTGCAAGTAACACCAAGCCCACAGCACCCCCTGAAAGTGAGTCCGCAGCCGTGGGAGGCAGGGCACCAGAGCCTCACCTCCTGTGAGCCTGGGAATGCTTCCTAGGTTCACTGATCTGCTGCTGGGGCCCCTGTGCAGCATCTAACCAGGCTGCACGACTCCCTCATCTCCTGGCATCATGCTGGCAACTCACCCAGGGTTCAGCACTGCCAGCCCCACTGCACCAGGCGCCATTCTCACACCCCAAAGACTGGTGGCCACCATGTCCGTTCTTCCAGGAGAAGGCCCTTGATGACCCTCCCCCAGGAGGTCTCTGACTTCAGTATAGAAACTCCTCCACCCTGACAGGAAAAGAGATTCAACAAAAGGAACTCACAACCCTCCTCACATGAGTGATGAATCTAAAATGAATACAGACGTGAAAACAGGAGACAGGGAGCATTTCCCTTACTCATTTGTGATTTAGGCAAAAAATAAGCACCCAAAAGCAGATGTCATACATATCAGAACAATCCGGGAGCACGAATCTTCTAGAAGTATGGCTCTGTCTTTTGTGTACTTTCGCTCCTTACAAAACCCACACTGCCCACTCTCTGCACCGACCCCCCCACGGGGCACACTGGCGGTGAGGGTCCCCAGAAGCTCTCTGCTCCTCATCCCAGCACAGCGTATCCCACCCCAGTGACTATTTCAATCCCCACTCTGCTCTCTCATATACCCCCCCTTTCAGCCAAGCAAAAGGACTGCCTGGCTCTTGTGTATGTCCTACCCCAGCTTCCTCTGCCTTAAAGACCTTTCTCCATCTCAGCATGTCCAGCTCTCCCACAGTCAAGGCCAGGACTTTGTGATGCCACCTCCTTTGTGAAACCACTGCTGAATCCCAGTGAACAATCATTTTGCCCTCGTTTGATTCCCTGCTCCTTTTAGGCAGGCTGTCACCCTGCGGTGACCCTGCACACCACCTCGCACACTCCACTCTGGGGTCAGAGCCTTGCTTGCTGCTCACAGCCTACTTGCTTGTGTTGTTGCCTCTCCCATCACACAGAGCATCATCTTGGTTTTTCAAAAGAAGAGATTTCTGAAAGGTATGTACAAAAGAAAAAGGAACATGACAAAGGAAGGTGTACGTGCAGGGCCGACAGCACCCAAAGGAGAGTCAGAGCCCTAGGTCACTGCCGGTCTCATCAAGTCACTCTAACACCCCGAGCCTCAGCAGCTAACGCCAAGACCAAGAAATGATTCCTATAGTCTTGCTCAAGAAGACCTACAGCTGTAGATCCTTCCCAGCAGAAAGCACAGGAAATACACACAGCAGGGAAAACAGGGCTTCCCCTCATCCCCACACTCCTGCAGAGATGCCCACAGTCCTGAAGGGAGTTCTGCGGCATCAGAGACTTGTGTAAAAGCACCCGTCAAGCAGTTCTTCTGAGTGCGACGTGGTAAGTCTCCAAAGGAAGTTTTCCCGTGAAAACTGGCCAGACGGTCAGGAAGAGAAGAGATGCTCAGGCTGTCCCCACAGCTGGAAATGGCCCCGTGTCCCTCAGCACCTAGAACAACTCTTCCCCTATGGTCTCCGCCCAATGGTTACCGAGCTCCTCCTACATGCAAGTCATTATGAGAAACACAAAAGCAATTAAAGGGAAGTTGTGATATTGTGATTTATAATAAATGTTTTTGGTCTTCATCCTCAAACCCTTGCGATTTCTAAGAGCAAAGGGCACGTCTTTTGTTACCATGGTTGGTCTCTGTGCTCAGTTCCTGAACTCCCCTCAGAGCCATGAAGGTGGAGTGGGTGTCTTGTTCTGCTTAACCAGCCCCTCTCCACCACATCTGGGTTAATGTTCATGAGGGGACTTTGGGAAGGCCCTAAGGACGGGGGCTGGGTGCCCGGCAGACCAACTGTGATTAGAGGGTTGGAGCCTCCAGAAAATTCAAGAGCAGGGGTGCTCAGAGGTCTTCTGGTTTGGTGGACCACATGCCGGGCCCCAATGCCCCACGCTCTGTGAGGCACGGGGGACCAGGGGCCCTTGCCGACCTCACCCTCTGCAGCTCTGGATCTGGCAGCTCATTCAGTTCCTTGAGCATCCTGTGGACGAAGCCCGGATTCTACTCGGTCAGCTGGTCTCCCCTGTTCTGGGAGCCGCTCTCGCAAATGAATGGGCCCGGACGAGGGGGTTGTGGGGACCTCCGACTCTTAGCAGGTCAGCAGAAGCACGGGAGACAGCCGGACTGCTGTCTCAACCGGGGCTGTCCCAGGGACCGGGGTCCTTCAGGCAGGTGGAGTCAGAATTTGCCGGGACACTGGTCATTGCAGTAAAGGCTTCTGGAATGCAGGGAAGACCCCTTGGATCTATTAAACTCTTCACCAGTACTTTTAGTACCTGTGCGAGATGGCATCGAGTCGGTTATTATAATCCACTACTGGACATTTAAGTTTCTTTACAACTACGGGTCTTAAGACACTCCCATGTACGTCCAAGTCCTCGGCAACCTCGCTAGCGCACAGCGGCGGCCGGCAGGCAGGGGGCGCTCTCCCGCCCGCCACGTCCTCCTCGCAGCCCTCTGCCTTCCCCGCGGGAAGAAGCCACCGCGTCCATCCGGACCGCCCAGCCAGCGACCGCACCGCTCAGCCGATGAGAAGCCAGGACGCTTCCAGCCCCCAGCTTGTTCCGGAGGACTTTTGCTTTTCCCGGTCCCGCAAGCCCCAGGCCCCTTGCTCTCTCGAAGAGCGTTCGTGTCTTCTGTTTATGGAACTTGCCTCCGGGCTTGCCATAGCTTTCTTGTCTTGGATTGCATTTTCTGCTCTCCCTGAACACACCCATTTCCTTGGCAAATTAAGTTTTATTTTTACGGTTAACAGCAAAGATCCCCACATGTACAGTTACTGCCGAGAAGGGCATGAACGCAGGCGGGCCAAGTGCTGGCCGCACACCGCTGTGGAGGGCAATGAGGACGCCTGCGCCGTTGGAGCGGACACTACCCCTCGGCACCCTCTGCGGTGGCCGGGGACTGCAAAGGAGCCCAAGGAGGGAGCGCGGAGGCGCCCGGTGAAGCGTCCCTGTAGGTCCCACCCAGCCTGGGAAGCGGGCGGGGCAGCCTCAGTTCCCCGGCAAACAGGCCGTGCGGCGGGCCCGAGAAGCCGCGGCTCCGCCTAGACCGGGCCCCCCGCCCTCTACGCGGGTTCCCGGAAGGGGCAGCGCTTGTTGGGGGATGCGGTGGTTCGAGGAAGGGGCAGCGCTTGTTGGGGGATGCGGTGGTTCGAGGAAAAGCGGCCATGCAAAGGAAACAGGCGAACTCTACAGATCCGTATGAGCGAGCGAGGGAGCCCTTCCGCCTCGCAAGGGCCGCGGGCCGTGGAGCAGCAACAGCTGACCACGAGCGCGTCTACAGGAACCACCCAAAACGTGCGGAGAGGGGCCGAGACACCGCAGCCATGGTGACCTCTGGAGCGTCCTCGGAGCTGCGTGAACGGGGACTCGGCGTTTCCCGGCTCCGCAGTGTCCCGCCGACCACGCAAGGACACCTGACCCCGCGCCCGCCTCGCCCGAGCCCCGCCCGCCGCTCAGCCCCAGCAGCGCGGGCGCCCGAGCGCTCGCCTCCCCCGGCCCCGCCCGCGCCGACGCACCCCTGCGGCCGCCCTGCCGCGCCGAGAGGCCCCTCACCTGCCGGGCCCCAGGCTCTGAAGGCGGACAGCGCAGGCCGAGCCCACCGGGCCATGTCCGCGCTCCGCCGCCGCGCGCTCGCGACCTTGTCCCCAAGGGCCACGAGTCCAGCCCAGGTGGACGGACGCCAGGCGGGGGCGGCGTCCCAGCCCCTCGGGGTCCCGCCTCTCGCCCCGGAAACGGGCCCAGGCGCCGGCACTCGCCTCTCCCACTTCCCCACCGGGTTCAGCGGGGAGGGGGAGGCGACCTCTGAGAGCACTTGCCCCGGCCGCTCATGACATTCTCAGTCCGTTCTCGCGAGACACGGTGCAGACGCTACTGTCACCACGGTCCCCATCTGAGATGAGAGCCTGCGGGTCACCAGGGCCGAGGCCGCAAAGCTGGTCGGAGGCCAGGCCGACCCCAGGCCCTCGTACTGTGGAATGGCGCGGCCGCCTGCGCGGAAAATCGGGCACAAACCCCGGAGCGATCTTCCTCCGCGGCGCAGGCGCGGTTACCCTGACGACCAGCGCGCGCCGCGGCCGCCCGGGCGCTCCCGGCCTGCCTCGCGCGACGCGGCGCCGGAAGTGAGTGAGCATTTCCGGCGGCCATTCCCGCGGCTGCCCTCTCCGTCGTGCGAGCGGCCCGGCCTTCTTGCCGTCATGAAGGACGTTCCTGGCTTCTTACAGCAGAGCCAGAGCTCCGGCCCCGGCCAGGCTGCCGTGTGGCACCGTCTGGAGGAGCTCTACACGAAGAAGTGAGCGCGCCGCCGAGGGCCCGGGCCCCAGTGTTGGGAGAGCGGGGCAGAGAGGGCGCCGGGGGCCGGGCGGGCCCATGAGGGGCCGAGGGTGCTCGGCCCTGAGGGCGGAGAGTGGGCGCAGGCCCGGCCGGAGGTGCCTGAGGGCGGAGAGGGCTGACGGCCCGCGGGGACAGCTGAGCAGAGCCGTAGGCGGAGCGCGGGGACCCAGGCCTCCCTGGCTTCCTGACTGAGGGGCTGCGACAGGCTCGCGACTCCAGTCAGACAAGCAGACGCGCTTTCCGAGGTCGTGCCGCCGCGCGTCTTGAGTAGCAGGTTCCGGCCTCGGCCTCGCTGCCGTGCGGCTGGGTCTGCGCCGTCTTCCTCAGCGGCCGGCCGCGGAGAAACCGGAGCCCCGTGCCGCTGTGTTTCCCCTGTTGCTTCTGCGGCTGGTTACACCCCGGGTTTCAACCGCGTCTGCCCTCCCGTGGTCCCTGCTTCCGCTGCGTTCGGTGCTGGGCTTTGTGCGCCTGAGGCCACGGAGTCCGGGCTTCCTTAGACGCAGGGTGGATTTTGTAGCGGGTTGGTGCTAACCCCCAGCCGCTCGTTAAGTGCGCAGAATAACGTGCCGGCATTGCCCCGCAGGAGCACCCCTCCCGCGCGACTTCTGCTGGCGGCCTGGCGCTCGGCATTGTGCCTCGTACATGCAAAATGGATACGTGTCGGGTGATGCTCAGCAGCCTTCTGCTCTTAGCACTTCGTTCGCATTCTTAGAAATTGGACTTTGGTTTCCAGCGTACTGTCCTTTTCCGAGAGGGTGTATTCGTCTGCCCGTTTAATGCTTCATCCACCCCATTTACAGTGGAGGAAACAAGCTCACTTTAAGCTCCTTCCCTGAGATAGTAAGTAGAAGAGCCAGGATTTCTGCGTAGATGTGTGTGATCCCAAGTTCTTGTTGTCAGTCCCACCTCGCAGCAACTCTTGAGGTAATCTGGAGGGGTTCTCCGGGAGAAGAGCTCAGGCCCGTGAGCATCCGCTCTAGCTTTCTTCCTGTTACACAGGAGATACTGTTTGGTACTCGGTAGGACTGTCAAGGCTGGGCTGTCTGCGGCCGATACTAGCTTACGGGTCGGAGGGCCTTATCTTTTTCAGGTTGTGGCATCAGCTGACGCTCCAGGTGCTTGATTTTGTGCAGGACCCATGCTTTGCCCAAGGAGATGGCCTCATTAAGGTAAATGATTTGCCACACTAGGTCAGATGATACAAATGTAAAGGACTTTTTAAAAATAATAGGTGGGGGACGCCTGGGTGGCTCAGTTGGTTAAGCGGCTGCCTTCGGCTCAGGTCATGATCCCAGCGTCCTGGGATCGAGTCCCACATCAGGCTCCTTGCTCCGCAGGGAGCCTGCCTCTGCCTACCGCTCTGTCTGCCTGTGCTCGCTTGCTCTCTCTCTCTCTCTCTGACAAATAAATAAATAAATAATCTTTAAAAATAAAAAAATTAAAAAAAAATAATAGGTGGGCTTTGTATGAAGACACTGCACCTCCTCAGCAGTCAGTGTCAGGTATTGTACATGTACTCGTTTACTCGTTTACTCTACGTGAGGAGATAAGCACTGCTGCTCCCCTGCTCCTGTCATGAAGAAGCTAACACCAGGAGGCTGAGTAACTTGCCGTAGACCACAGCTAGTAGGTGGCACAAGTCGCTTCAAATACAGTCTGGCTTCTTCTGAAGTCGCACCTAAAACGCTGTCTTCTAGCCCAGGATGCCCTGTATCTTATTGTTCCGTAGACCTTTTTCAGTCCTGTACTTTTGGAAACTGCTACTCAAGTCGGTGGGGGTGGGTAGGATGTAGTGGAAGATAGCCATAGGAATCTTACAGATGACCGTTATCACTGCTCCTCCCTCACTCCCACTGATTTCTGCTTGCTGGCCCAAATGCTTTGTCTTGGGGGGTGTGGAAGACAGAGCCTCTTTTGTGCTTCACGTGGAGGTGGAGAGGCTTGGAGGGGGGAACCCTCTGTAGTGAGCACTTTTAGAATTTTGTCAACAGGGAAGAAAAAAAAATTCTCTGCCCCAGCCTTCCCCGTACTCCCTGACAGACCCCCAGCAGTTTGATCACTGGTAGCTTCCTCTTTAAAATCTTTCTTAACATCTTATTCTTTGATGCCTTTCTCTCAGATTCTGAATGAATCAGATTTATACCTGCATTGGAGCCCAACACTAGTTCTTGATGGCTTGAGGTACTCGGCCTGGATACATCACTTTATACGTGCCCGAAGTGAAGCTTACCACCTGGGGTCCTAAGAGTTTCTTGTGTTTTATACCCAGCAGTTTGACATTTTACTACTTCAAAGGAACTTGTATTCATCGGTAAACCTAAAGATTTTGCTGGGCATTCTGTCTTCTGCATTATGTGGGAAAATGACAAATTAGGGCTCTCTTAATATTTGTTCCCTAAGGTTCTATATCATAGCAATGAATAATTCGTGATTCTTCATCTCTATCCTTTGCTTTCTTGACTTTAAATCACTTTCTACCCAGAACAAAATATCCCCTCAACCCCATGTAACATTACACAGGTCTGCAGACTGGTGTATACTGTTTCAGTGGGCAAGCAAACCTTTAAAAATTGTTGAGACTCAGCTCACAGAACTTTCAGATACATAGTGTTCCTGAATCTGCAGTGACCAGTAGTAATTTTTAGTTTCTTTTTCCTTTGGAGGGGTTTTTGCATAAATTATAACGGGTATCAGAAAAGTTGAGAATGCTCTCTTGGGCGCCTGGGTGGCTCAGTGGGTTAAGCCTCTGCCTTCAGCTCAGATCATGATCTCAGGCTCCTGGGATCGAGTCCCGTGTCGGGCTCTCTGCTTGGCAGGGAGCCTGCATCCCCCTTTTTCTGTCTTCCTCTCTGCCTACTTGTGATTTCTCTCTCTGTCAAATAAATAAATAAATTCTTAAAAAATATATATATAGAGAGAGAGAGAGAGAGAGAGAGAGAGAGAAAAGAAAGTTGAGAATGCTCTCTTAATGAAAAAGTTAACTTTGAAATAGTCCTTTGTAATGAAAAAGCCATTTTATTTAGATGGCTCTCTGCTGGGTACCAGAGTATGTATTTGACAGAGCACAAGCAGGGGGAGTGGTAGGCAGCGGGTGAGGAAGAAGTAGGCTCTGCACTGTGCAGGGAGCCTGATGCGGAGTTCAGTCCGGGACCTGGGATGGTGACCTGAGTCAAAGGCAGACGCTTAACCAACTGAGCCACCCAGGCGTCCCGTGCTGGGTGCCAGATTTAAATAACTAACTGGTGCTTTAGGGACATTTCTACCCCCCCCCCATTTTTTTGAGAAATAATTGATGTGTAAGCCTGTATTAGTTTAAGGTGTACAGTGTGATGATTTGGGTGTGTGCAAAATGGTCACAGTAAGTCTAGTTAACACCCATCTCACAGTTGCACTTTTTTCCTTCCTGTGATGACAACTTTTGTGATCTACTGTCTCAGTAACTTCCAAATACGCAGCACAGTGTTGTTCACTACAGTCACTGTGCTGTGGTATGTCTCTAGGACTTGATTCTCTTATAACGGGACATTTGTATCTTTTGACCACCTGCAGCCATTTCTTGCACCCCCATCCCCTGCCTCTGGCAACCACCAATCTGTTCTGTGTCTGTGAGTTCAGTTTCTTTGGATTTCACGTAGAAGTGAGTCGTACAGTATTTGTCCTTCTTTGTCTAACTTATTTCACTAAGCAGAACGCTCTCCAGTGTCATCCATGTTGTCTTTTTATAACTAAATAATATCCCACACTCTGTGTGCACAGACACCACATTTTCTTTCACAGGGACACTTCCCTCTTTCTGTCTTCACATGCCAGAGGAATCGCAGACTCTCCTTATCCAAGTTGACCCTATCTGGGTGCTCCCTCTTCCCATTTTGCCCAGTTACCCAGCGACAACCTCAGAGGTCATTGTCTGTTCTCCCTCCCTGTGACCAGCGAATCTCTCAGACCCTTCATCTACCCTCACTGCCGTTACTCCCTCACTCTCCTGTCTTGACTAGTAGCCTTGGCTGGTCTCTGTCCCTCCGTCTGTTCCCTCTCTACCCTACCCTCCCTGCCTGCAGTCATGCTTATAAAGGAGACATGTGATCATGTGTTTCCACTGACTCGGGCTTACCTTCAGGACAAGGAAAAGCCCCAGTACCTCCCACTGTCTGTGCCCCTCAGAAGTGCTCCTAAAACACGGTGCAGTTTCTTCAGTGCTTTGCACATGTTTCTTCCTGTCCGGAAGACGGGAGAACCGCAGGCCTCCTCTCCAGATCTGTCCGGCTCTCCAATGTTCTTCCTTCCTTCAGTTTCTGGAATAACCCTTTGGAACCTCTCCTTTTGGTTGATCCACCCACATGGGGTTTTTTCCTTCGATTGTAAACTCATGGTACTGTCATTTATTTGTTTATAAGTCTGCTCTACTAGGTCAGGAATCCTTGAACGCCAGACTTTTCATTTTACATATCCTGTGTCTATAGTACTTAGCAAAGAGTCTGAGTAAGTACTCAAGTGTTTGCTGAATGGCTAATAAATTTGGCCATATAGGCTACAACCCTCTAAAATCTGAAGGTTACTGAGTCTTTCAAACTGATAGTCTGTTTTCCTAAAATACTTTGGAGAAAGAATGTAGGAATTGGTCTCTAGGAGATTCTTATACGTCGAGGGTCTAATTACCAGGAAAAAAAAATCATAGCTTTCTTCGGTAATCTGTTGGTGATTAATAAACCCATATATGGGTCTCCTGTCATTCCGCCAACATTTCTGCAGTGCCTGCCATGTGGCGGGCCTGGTGCTCATGTTTGATTTTGCAGAATGAGAGACATCCTGTAATTACTCTACATGTTCTGGTTCCACAGCTCTATGAAAACTTCATCAGTGAGTTTGAACACAGGTAAAATACCTTTGTCAGTTTTTTACTTTAAACATGAAAACACTGATGCTTAACGACAATCTTAGACTGGTGTTTTTTATTTCAGGGTGAATCCTTTGTCCCTGGTAGAAATCATTCTTCACGTAGTTAGACAGATGACTGGTGAGTCTCACTTTGTGTCATAAAGGAGCAGATCCAAATGGCAATTACAATGATTTTGAAATACAAGATAATTGAACTTTTACATTTTGGTAGAAACTACCAGATTCTAAATTACGTTTTTGTTATATTTTATGATCTAAACCTAAAGATTATCCCGCCTGTATTGTGGTTGGTAGGAACCAATCTCTAAAGATACTCTACTGGTGGTTCTTCTGACATTGTTCTTCTGCCTTTTCTAGATCCTAATGTGGCTCTTACTTTTCTGGAAAAGACTCGAGAAAAGGTAAACGTGAAGCCTAAGTCCAATCTTGAGAACATGTGTGACTTTGTGTCCACACTTGCCGTATATACCTTACAGAGACCAGCGTGTCTCTGGTCACGAAAGTGAAGCCAGTGCGCAGATGTTCTGTTTGTCTCCTGCCCACACTTCTCAGGTCCCCTTGTTTCTGACATCTGTAGGTGAAAAGCAGCGATGAGGCAGTGATCCTGTGTAAGACTGCCATTGGGGCTCTAAAATTGAACATCGGGGACCTACAGGTCACGAAGGTAAGGTTGCCATAATAGAGGTCTGTCTTTGGTTTACAAAGTGGTTTAGAGTTTTAGGGGGAAAATCCTATTTCTCCATTCTACCTTTTCAAGTGATTTTAAATTATAGAAAAGTTGGCAAACACAGCACAAACAACTCTCACATCCATCGCTGACGTTTCTTTGCCCCATCATTCTGTGCGTGCAGGCATGCGTGCGTGCTGTTTTGGTTTTGTTTTTCAAAACCATTGAGAATCAGTTGCTGCTATGAGGCCTGTTACCCTTTAACATAGGAGGACGTCCCTGGGCACGTCTGTCAGCAGGAGGGTCCAGACAGCCTCAGACTGTCCATGTGGGCCCTTGCGGACCAGGGTCAACCCACTCACCAGGACAGGTCACAGGCTGCTCCTCCACCCTCTCTGCCTCCTAATCCCTGTCTGTTTCTTATTTCCATTTTAGTGTAATTTGGGGGACCGATGTGGGTATGGGTGGCTGTAAGACCAACTTATATGTGGTCAGTCCACCTTGTTGAAGCAGAGACTACCTGTGTTTGTTTTGGGTTTGGGTTTGGGTTTTTTGGTAACCACAGTATTTAAGAAAATACTGGGTAAGTGTTGGTATTCTCATTGCCCTAAAAGAACACTTCTTATTTCTTAACTGCTTCCCAGTCCTGTCCTGCATGCATACTTACTACATTTTGCTCTGAAATATTCAAGACCTATTAAAAGCCGTAAAATACTATGTAAAGAATTTTGTCGAGGAATGAGGCAGCACTGCACAGTTGGAGCCGTGGGGCCCTCTGAGCATGTTCCTGCTCCAGCAGTGCTCTCGTGCACGGGTGTAAGTCAGGTGACGTGTAGTTATTGTCGTAAGTTCCTGGCTGGGTGGGAGGTTGAGAGTCTGTGTGTTGGTGCCGGGGCCGTTCATTCTTGCTGCTGTTGGGTGTTTTACTCTTGTGACTGTTTCACAGCGTGGGCATCAGTCTCCTGTGGAAGGGATTCAGGGTTTCTTCTTGTCACGAGCAGTACTGTTAGTTATCAGCATTTCTGTGCCTGGTGCCTTGTGTGTACACAGGCAGAATCACACCAACGCATGTGCCTATAGGTGAGGGCACAGGTGTAATGAGGTGTGTGCCCTGCGCCTTTACCAAATGTGGTCAGGCCTTTCCGCAAGATGGCCCATACTCCCCAGCCCATACTGGCACTTCCAAAGTGCAACACTTGGTGTTTTCAGACTGTTTAATTCTTGCCAGTTGGTGGAGATGAAAGGCCATTTCACTACGGCTTTAGTGACCGACTCCATTCATGTCTCCACTTCTGTAAATTTCCTGTTAATATCTTTTCTTTGGCCCATTTTCTTCTGTGTCGCTTTCCTTCTGTTGGTTTGTTAAGAGTTCTTCCTAGGGGGAAAAAAAAATAATCGGGACGCCTGGGTGGCTCAGTTGGTTAAGCGGCTGCTTTCGGCTCAGGCCATGATCCCAGCGTATTGGGATCGAGCCCCACATCGGGCTCCTTGCTCGGCAGGGAGCCTGCTTCTGCCTCTGCCTCTGCCTGCCACTCTGCCTGTGCTCGCTCGCTCTCCCTCTCTCTCTCTGACAAAAAAAATATATATATAAATAAATAGAGTTCTTCCTAGAGTGTTGGCCGTACTCCCTGGTGTGTCACATGTGCAGTAAGTGCCTTTGTCCAGTCTGTAGCTCGTTTTTGTTCTTTTCATATGTGTCTTGGATGAACTGAATTTTCCATTTTAACATAGTCCTATCAGTCTGTGTGTCATATATTACCTTAAAACTGCTTTAAGTTAAAAAGGAGGGCAATCTTGCTTCCTGCGTGTAGGAAACAATTGAGGATGTAGAAGAGATGCTCAACAGCCTCCCTGGCGTGACGTCAGTTCACAGCCGTTTCTACGACCTCTCCAGTAAATACTACCAAACAGTCGGAAACCATGCGGCCTACTACAAAGATGCCCTGCGGTTTCTGGGCTGTGTCGACATCAAGGATCTGCCAGGTAACATGGAGCCGTTAAAGTCTGTGTAGAAGGAGCACGCTCTTGAGGCGTGCCAGCAGCTGTCAGAACTTACTCTGGTGTGTACGTCCCTCGCTGAGGAAAGCCCAGGTGGGAGAGGGTGGAGAGAGCCACGCAAGTGTCAGTTCCTCCCAGGGTCTGCCGTGGGTGTTTCGTTCAGGTAAAAACGAGGCTGTGCCCTATTTCCCTTCACTGGTCCTCGTCAAGCCTCCCCGTCCTCTGAACCAGAGGCCTTTGCAAGAAGCGCGGCGACGCCAGCGTCTTGGCCTCTGCAGCCTGAAGGGCACAGTGAGACCCTGCACATGAGGGTCTGGTGGCGAAAACTGAACCAGACCCAGGGGCATACCTTAGAAAAATCCTTCAAGGGTCTGAGGAATGGCAAGAAAGTGAATGATACGTTTTGGGGAAAGTACAAGGAGTGTGGGAGTCCATATGAGATGTTTCTCACGGTTCGCTGTGGAAGCTGTGGACGCCAGCAACGCCTTAAACACAGTAGTGCGGTGTTAGTTCCTGCATCTCAAGAAAAGAATCCCGGAAAAAGCAAAGAACGCGGTCAGGAGAGTGGGGAATTGTATGGGAATGGGAAGTACGTTCCCGCTATTCTGAAGAGGCTAGATGAGGTGACGTAATGCTTCCAGGAGGTAGATTAGCTGAAAATATACATAGAAGCACATATTTAGGTAGAAATAAGTAAACAAATGAATGTCTTCCCCAAAATCCTATATACGTGGTCCCAGGTGTAACTTGAGTTAGTCCAGTGCTGTAAAGAGACGACTGATGGGGCACCTGCGTGCCTCAGAACTTTGAGAGCGTCCGACTCTTGGTTTGGGCTCAGGTCATGGTCTCGGGTCCTGGGATTGAGCCCCGCGTTAGGCTCCGTGCTGGGCATGGAGCCTGCTTGAGATTGTCTCTCCCTCGGCCCCTCCCCTCTTTCCCTTTCTAAAAAATAAAATAAATAAAAGAGATAAAAGTTTAAAAAAAAAACACATTAAGGCTTTGTGATACAACCATTACAGGGAATGGTTTCTTTACTTTTTTATGAGATTTTTAAAGCCAAACAGGACTGATCTTGTAACGGGGGTGTCACTGGAGGTGTGCTGTTGCCGTAGTGTCTGAGCAGCAGGAGAGAGCTTTCACGCTGGGACTAGCAGGACTTCTTGGCGAGGGAGTTTTTAACTTTGGAGAACTCGTAAGTGGACGCTGGGCACAGATTTCTTAACAAGGGGGCGACTGGCGGTTCTTTGCCGGCTAACCATGTCCTCCTCGCAGCTCATGCACCCCGTGCTGGAGTCACTGAGGACCACCGACCGGCAGTGGCTGATTGACACCCTTTATGCCTTTAACAGCGGCAACGTAGAAAGGTTCCAGACGCTGAAGACTGCCTGGGGCCAGCAGGTCAGTCGTGGGAAGGACGGCTGAGCACTCCTGCAGCGTCCCTAGCTCTCCTTCAGCCCGCACCTGCCCAGTGATTTACCTTCCTCCACACCCCAGGCACTAGGGAGACAGGAGATGAAGACAGGCCAGTCTTGCTCTCAGAGCAGGTAGTCGCTCCGCCACTGTGGTAGTGCACAGTGCTGCCAACAGAATGTGATAGGGGAGTGCCATCTGGCTGACAGGTGTCACAGAAGACCCAAACAAAGTAATGCTCTGTGTCTGATCTTAGGGGTAAGTAGAATTAAGCCAAATGAAGAGGATATTGAGCAGAGGAAAAGGCAGCTTTTAGCATTTGCTGAACAGACAAGGGTCTGTGGCCAAAGTGAATGAGTGAGGAGAACCAGGGAGAGCCCAGGGTTCGGAAAGGCAAGGCCATCTGTGCGGGACGGGAGTGGTCCGTGCAGGGGATGGTGGGGTTGGTCAGTGTAGAGGGAAAGGGGTCAGTAGGAGAGAGGGCACTGGGCGTGGAGAGGAGCCTCTGGGAGGTATGGACTAGGAAGAAGAGGTGTTAACGAGGACCTGAGCTTTTGTAGTAAGTTTCTTTTTTAAATTATTAGAAGGAAATATTACGAAGTTGTTCGTAGTGGTAGGGATTGTCGTTTTTGTACTTTTCTGAAACTTCGGTTTTCGCAAAGTTCAAAATAAACTTGTAGAATTCACACATAATGGAGCTGAGTAGATGTAAATGGGCTGCGAAGAGGCAGAAGGCAAGTCCAGCCAACTCGAACTATAGTCTGTGTGTTGGTCCCTGAAAGAAACGTGTGCCTCTTGGAAAGAAAGATGGCCAGCTGTAGAAACAGGAGAAAAGACGACTTCAGAGGTGCGCTGCCAGCAGCATCTAAGTGGCGAGAGCCTGTGTCGCGGGGAGTGGGCCCTCTCAAGAGTCTGCTCCATCTGTTCCTGTGGCAAAAGTGTCCGTGGGAGGCCGCCTGTGTCAGCGTAGGGGTTCCTCCGTGCTTGAGTCAGGGAACCCGTTCTCTCTGGTCTCTGCTCGGCAGTAACCTGTGACCTACCTGTGAGTGATTGCGCGGGTCGTGTGGAAGGGCCTATTCTGGTCCTCACGACAGTGCTGTTTTTCTTCAGAAGTTCCTAACGTGCTCTTTCAGCTCAGAATAACTCCCTGCAGCTTAAGGGCTGTGTTCCTTGGAGGCCCCATTTCCACGGAGCTGACCGAGCAGGCAGTGCGCTGGGACCTGCTCAGGCACACGGCAGGTCCGTCCTTGCCTTTTTGCGCCAAGAGTCTCCTTGCAACGCCTGTGCCTGGGTCCTGCCCCCTGGCCTCTGAGGCAGAAGTATCCACCACCTTGCGAGTGCCTTAGGTGGGAGCACGGGCTTTCGGGGACGCAGCCGTTAATGGTGTCCTAAGAAAAGGGAGCCTCCGTGACCCCACAGTATAACCTGTTCAGACGTGCGGGATTTCTTTTCCTTCGGTCTGTTGTAGAAAGAGTCTCAAAGTGCAGGTTCCATAACTGATGTCTTTCTACTTCTCAGCCTGATTTAGCAGCCAACGAAGCCCAGCTTCTGAGGAAGATCCAGTTGTTGTGCCTCATGGAGGTGAGTGCGCACGCGGGAACCACCATGATTCCAGAACCTGCAGCTGAGCCCACCAGGTCCTGCAGACTCGAGCCTCCTGTAGTGGTACTCTGGCCACACCCCCTCTCCACCACCTTCCTATTGTCTTCTGCGACCATTTGAGTCTCCTCTCAGAGACGTGTTCCCTGACCGTCTGAGCTGCAGTAGCTCCCACCGCGTTGTACGTCACAGCGCACGCTCCTCTGTCTTTCCTGTCAGAAGTTAAGCTTCTTGAGGAAACGGTCCTTACATTTCTGGGCCACCGCACTGTCTCCAGCTCGTGTACAGCCCTGACTCACGGCCTCAGGCGCTCGGCGCGCGAATGCGGCTCCTCGCCAACTGCTGTGAACCGGTTCCCAGTAAACACACTGGGCTGGTGTTAAGGAAAAGTTTAGTTTGTGGGATAGGAATAAGATCTGTGCTTTCTGAGCGAGTATTGACAAAAACATCCGTATCGGTCAGTTCTCGGACAATTTGTATTTGGAAACATAGTTAACAAGAAATTTTTTTTCAGATGACTTTCACACGACCTGCCAATCACAGACAACTCACTTTTGAAGAAATTGCCAAAAGTGCTAAAATCACTGTGAACGAGGTACAGTTGTTGGACCCAGGGTGGTCCAGTGGGAAAGCTGCCGCCCGGGGGGTCGGAGCTCCTATGAGCGCTGCTCTGCAGACTCCACAGAAGGCACGGTGACTCCCATGAGCCCCTCTCTGTGCAGGTGGAGTTGCTGGTGATGAAGGCGCTCTCGGTGGGCCTGGTGAAAGGCAGCATTGACGAGGTGGATAAGCGTGTTCACATGACCTGGGTGCAGCCCCGGGTGTTGGATCTGCAGCAGGTAACACATCGTTCACCCCGGGGGTGGTTTGGATGGTGTTTGCAGTCTTAGTTTCGCTTGGATGGAAGCCATTTAGGAAGAAAGCAGTATGGACGAGATTTCGGAGAATATATTACTGCTGTGGGGAGTAAAGGTTTTTCAGAGAACCTAATTTAATACATGCCATGGGTTTGAACCCTGCATTTAAAAGCTTATCATAATTACAGTGCTGTTGTGCTGACGATGCCTTTTAATCTTAAAATTGGTACTCTGATCAAATACGTTCTTAGTTCTGTGGTTTGAGCTCAGATCCATCTTGTCCATATTGGCTGGAAGTTTAATCCTGTGGATTTCCTCTATTCTTGCCTGTTCTCTTTCATGCAACTTTTTTTAAATGTCCTTGTGATAAGAAGTGACTGGGGTCACCCCCTCTCACACAACCCACTCCGCCAGCTCTGGGGTCCTTTTGATTAGTGCTGCCCTAAAGACTTAGCTGGAGATGGAGGCCTGGGATTGCTAAGTGGCCCTAACACCCATGTGGTCCTGGTTTGCCTCAGATCAAGGGGATGAAGGACCGCCTGGAGTTCTGGTGCACCGACGTGAGGAGCATGGAGATGCTGGTGGAGCACCAGGCCCACGACATCCTCACTTAGTCCCCCACCTCCCCGTCTGTGGCCGCTGGGAACATCTGCACTTGGTGGGGGTGGGGGTGGGGTTCCATTGGTGTGGTGGGGACTGTTCTTGCTGTGAAAACAGGACTGTCGCTGACGGGGGGCCTGGCCACAGAGAGAAGCCTCCTTTGTGGGTGTCTCCCGTGGCCCACAGTGGGGAGGGGTCAGGGGTCTCCGGTGACAAGGCAGGCAAGAGTGTACATGTGCCCCAAGGAACGAGAAGGAGTA
>RCUC01115855.1:0-27885 GCA_003697995.1 Taxidea taxus jeffersonii
GTTTGAAAGTAACTTTAGGGGGTGCCTGGGTGGCTCAGTGGGTTAAAGCCTCTGCCTTCGGCTCAGGTCATGATCCCGGGGTCCTGGGATCGAGCCCCGCATCGGGCTCTCTGCTCGGCATTGAGCCTGCTTCCTCCTCTCTCTGCCTGCCTCTCTGCCTACTTGTGATCTCTGTCAAATAAATAAAAAAAAATTAAAAAAAAGTAACTTTAGGTATTGTGACTGCTCACCTATGAGTCGTTCAGTGTGTATCTGCTAAGTAAGTATAGCACACTCTCTTACATAACTACAGTGCCATTATTACATCCAAGAATTTATTATCAACGCAGTCATCTTACTGGGTTTGTAGTTTATATTCATATATCTGTAGTTGTCCCGAATGACTGTGGCTTTTTTATCCATCTGGGATCTTCTGGGCTAAGCATTCGTCTTTTTCAGGAGGACTTCCTGAACTCCTTCAGCTTCACAGTGTTCAGAGAAGGTCTTGTGCAGGTTGCTGTCATGGGATTAGCCACTCTGTTTTGGTGTGTCTTCCCGTCCTTACACCGAGTCCCTTGTCCTGCTTCTCTTCTTAGTGCCCAGCCCAGTGTGTGGTGCACAGCAGGTGCTCAGCCTCTGTTGTTGAATGGGTGATGGAGTCAGTGGCAGAATTAGAGACAAAGCCCATGATTTCATTGCTCTGTTTTCTTCCTTCCACATGTAACTGCTTTTTGGAGACAGTGACGTTAATAATGTAAGAACAGAGTCCCATCTGCCAAATGGCAAGAAGAGAGGTAATCTGGATAGAAAATGGTGAACAATGGGGAGAGCCAACAATTAATGGCATCCAAGGCCATGCTCACAGAGAGGCACATCCCAGAGAACTGAGAGCATTGATGGAGAAAAACAGCAGCCTTCCGTCAGTTGTTGCAAAGCCTCCACGGCATTGGCAAGCTTATCTTATACCCAAACCAGAATCCCTTCTAAGTGAAGTTTCTGCAGGATCCACATCTATCCGAATGAGTTTGTCAGCCATCTAGGATGGATCGGATTTTACTGGGGGAAAGTGTCCCTTAGCTCTGATGGACCATCTCTTCCCATAGTTCTAATATTTGGAATAATCTCTGAGAAGTTTCCCAAATAGACAACAGCTGATACCATAATTAATATTTATTTCCAGGAACTCTAAATATGAACCCAAAGAGCATTTCCATTTTGCTGACGACACTTCCTTAACTGAGAAGAATGTGGAGGCCGGGTCAGAATGAGCCAACTCCCTTAGAAGTCTGCTGGCTCTTTTTAGGGACGTGACTTCTTACCATCTTCCTTGGAGGACTCCTTTTCTTTCCTCACTGGCCACAGTGGGTTTTTTTTTTGTTGTTGTTGTTGTTGTTTGCTTTTTTAAGACCCCGGGTTCTCTATAAGGGTTCACTGATAAATTTTTTAAAAAAGATTTTATTTATTTGACAGAGAGATCACAAGTAGGCAAAGCAGCAGGCAAAGAGAGAGAGAGAGGGAAGCAGGCTCCCTGCTGAGCAGAGAGCCAGATGTGGGGCTCGATCTCAGGACCCTGAGATCATGACCTGAGCTAAGGCAGAGGCTTAACCCACTGAGCCACCCAGGTGCCTCACCACTGATAAATTTTTAAGAAATCCTCAAAAGCCATTAAGGCAAGCTGCCATAATCTTCCCAGCTACTGTAGGGACTGATCTGATCTGAAGGCAACACAGTCAAACTTCCATCATTCTCCTGGACATGGCTCTGGGCACCCATGATGGGCCAGGCATTATAGATACAAAGATAAATTAGAACGTTAAAATATAACGTAATTATTACATTATTAACTGCTCCCAAGGAGCTCATCATCTGCTGGGGTAGCAGACACACACAGAGTCTCCAAGTTTATGGAGAAAGTTCCCTCAGAAGAGGGAACACCAATGCAACCTGGGGAGGAGGAGGCAAGGAAGGACTGGCTGGGGAAAGTGGGCACAAGATAAAGAGGAGCTAGATCTGTTGGCGGAGGCCCAGGGCACGGAATGAAGCAGTTATGGAGATTTCTATCATGATATCCGTGAGGACAAATTGATCATTGGCAGTGCATAGAGGATGCACAGAGAGGGTCATTTTTGATCATGTAAGACACCAGCACCAGAAGTTCAGTGACTGCCTCTGAGTTGACTTGGGGAGACTTTGCCTCTCAGGTTCTGGGTGACCCCTTAATGTCACTCCCACTAAGGGTTAAAGGTGGAAGACTGACCCCCCAACCCCTGCCAGTCCTGAACCTCCACCACCTAAAAAAAAAAGTCACTGAAGGTAATTATATCACCATCTATTTAGCTGCTGAAGAATTTACTATTCAAGGAGATAGGACCCTGCCTCACCAGAGGCGTTGAACAGTCCAACACTATCACATTACCCAGATTGTATAAAGAGTATGAATGATTTCCGCTCACAGACCTCTAATGGAGGTATCTCTTTACAAAGCCCCTACTTGAGGCCAGTTGAATGCCTCAGCAGTGCCTCCGAAACCCCGCAGCCCTAATCCCTTTAGCAACAAAGATCTGTTTCTTTGCTTAGCATGAAGTAGGCCTCAGAGGCCTGTGTGTGTGTCTTCGCCTGTAGACCAGAAGCCTCCTGTTTACAATTTCCCTATTCCTGTTTTTAATGTTGTTCTGAGAGCAGCCACAAAGGGCTAGTTTTGTCCAGCAGGAACAAGGGAGCTATTAGAGAGAGACAGAGGAAGGAAGGAAGGGCGATCGCAGGGAGGACTCCTCCAGGGATTAGCAGACACAGCTGTTCCCGGAGGGAGAGGAGCTCTAGGCTGTTTGTGATTTCCATCACAGCTACATTTTTAATATTTTGTTTCCTTAAATTTTTTTTTTTCTGATCAGTTTCCTATCCACCATCTAAAGCGAGCATCTTGCTGCCATATTGACAGACTTAGGGATGTGTTTTGCTATGCGTACTTGGGATTTAGCTTTTCACTTTGGTGTTCTGCCACTCTGGGGTGGTGGTCTCTAGCATGCCCTGAGGTCACAGATCTCCAGACCTCCGGGCACCTGGGGAAACCAATGGAGGGGACTGCTTTCACTTCTTGTCCCATGGCGGTAAACCGTCCGTTTTTTAGGCCATAACTGATTCATTTGGATCCCATAGACCCCTGCCTGTCTGCACACTGTCTAGACCCATTTTTCAAATGCAACCGATGTCCGTCCTCATATCTAACTGTTGTGTCAGAAGGCATATTACCTGTAGATGGAGAGTCTGTCATACTCCATATTGATAAAATGTCTTATTGCAGTGACTTTAAGGAAACTGCATGGTTTCATCCTGAAAACAAATGTTCGTGTCACCGTCTAGTTATTGCCATGTATGTTTCTATCCAACAACAGTCTGCCCCCCTTTTATAGAGTTATGTTTCTCTTTTATTTAAACATGTAGAATTACCCAGTACACACATATCAAGTATGAGGCCATGCATATTTTTCTATCCCATGAGAGTCTGTCTCTCTCTCTTTTTTTAAACTCCTTTTCCCTCTTCTCTTACCTTCCCCCTGTTAAATATCTTAGCTACTTGTATATCCTTCCACACCTAGGTCTGTGCTCAAATACTGATGTGTGGAACAAAATATTTTTGTTCAGGTTTGGGAGAATTACTGTTTGTGATTACAGTGTGGTTATATATTAGCTGCTTCCCTGTATCTTACCCTCTTCACTTAACAATATGCAGAGGAAATTGCTTTTAATATAATATTTTTAACCTAACATGGTCTGTGCAAGTTTACCCTGCCGAGGAAGACTCTGGCTAAAGTTGCGGATGCCTGTGTATACGTCGATTTCATTTTTTTTTTTAAACCATCTTTGTTGTGTTTGACTTTTTCCTGGGGAGCTTTAGTCAAGATACAAATGACTTTCTCAAATGTCCAGTCAGCCCACTGCCGACCCTTTGGGCTTTTGTTGCCTTTGGGGTATGTTTCCGGACTTGAGCGTCTTTAAGATCCGGCTGACATACTACTACTGTTACAGAAATATTCCTCCTGGTAGTCTCAAAAGTTAAGTGTATGCGGTTTCCTTTTGCAGGGGCCTGGGATGTGAGCTAATCTTTAAGTAAAGGAGAGAAGGGACAGTGATTAACATTCTCCCAATTCACTCAGGGACAGCTGTTCCAAACCCTTCCTTCCTGTTCAAAGGAGTAACTAGTTTTCAAGAGGAACTTAAAAAAAAATTTTTTTTAAAGAAAGAAGAATATGGAGTTCTTCCAGGATTGCTCATTTTTCTTTCTCTAAAGTAAAATAGTTCAAGCCATGTGCCACTCCAAATGCACTTTCTGTATTTGATTTCACTGGAAATGTGGACCATAAGATAAGATGCCTAGCCTCTGGCATAATGTTTTTCAGAAATGGCCAGGAAGAAGCCACAATTTCAGCTGCTTTGATTTCCCCCATGCTTTTTAGAGAGGAATGCTAAGGATATTTTAGGGAACGTGAGCTTCCGCAAACCCCTGTCATCTAACAGCTCCTGTTGCATGGGCTTCTTTTGGTAGGATTATAGATTTGAGGTAGTGATTATCGTTTTGGTGGTAACATGCATGCTGGGGGATCATTTTCTGATGAAAAAAAATTTTAAAATTGTCTTCCCATCCCAAGTATACATTTAAGGTCCTGTGAATTTTAATAAATGTTTTTATTTAAAAACAAAATATACGCACATCCTTTGGGTTATGAGTGTTAAGAATTTATTAGCCTATGCCAAGAACATGCCCTTGGAGGAGGGACATGCCTTGGGTGGAGGAAGAACTGTTTTCTTTCACCTAGGAATGTGGTTTCTTTGATGAGAGTTGGTGGAAGGAATGTCCACAGAGCCATGATGGCGGGCGGGGATCTCTCCCTAGCCATCCAAAGAAAGAGAATCAGCCCTGACAGGGTAGGTGACAGACGTCGCAGTGCAAGCATCTTACATTCATAGAGACTTAATGCATGCAGTTATGTTGAAGATAATGCATAGGACCCGTTTAAAACTATATAGTGTGTGTTAATTTGACTAACTCCGTAGTTACACGTGCATTACAGTTGAATCACATTGTAGGTGCAGAAATAGGAAGATGCGTTTGTCCTTCTGACTCTTCCTTTTGTCAGGATGCAATCTAGAAGAAGTATCAACCAAGAAGACAAAAAGGAAACTTGGTAAAATGTTAATTTTTTTCAAGATATATATTCTTTTAAAAGTAGAAACTGCTTTTTGGGGGCCAATCATAAAAATGCAAGTAACACAGAATCAAGGAAAGGAAAAACAAAAGTGGCTTTGCCCAAATTACACTCCCCGGTAACTACTACTTATGTGAGCTGTTAAAATTAAGAGAACTTGATTCAGTGCTCCTGGGGCCTGAATAAGGACTCCCTCTAAGTGATGCCAACTCAGTCCGTTGAAAAATGAAAAAAAAAAGAATTTGAAACCATTTTTTTCATGCATTTTTCCAAACAGTAGGAACAAAGAAGAACATTGGGATGGGGACGTGTGTCTGAGCTTCTGGGACCCCTGCTTTTTTAAAGCCATTACTCTGTTACCTGTTTTATGTATTCCTATTCTGCCTAAGGCTGTATGTGTGTTTTGGGGGGTGGGGCAAGAAGGTAGAAGAAAATCATTCTGATGCTGCCAAAAACTGTTGGAAAATAATAGTTTCATCTAGAGGATAGCAGTTTTTAAAAAATGCACTACTTTTAATGCTGCATTGACTGGTAGTATTTTATTTGGGCCTTATGTGAGCGAGGTTGCACTTAGGGCTCTGAATAGATTATCGAAAAGGTGCAAACCTCAGAATTATACAGATTTTTAATCTTTCAAGGGTTGGACATGATTGAGAAATACTTTCTCATGTTGAGAATCAAGAGGAAAAAAAACCAGTGCTGAATGCCCTCACATGTGTCTGTGGTACAAATTACCCAGAGCTTTGAAAACCGATTTCTGTAGGAAGAGACGTAAATGGCTGTTCACATAGAATGTTAATTTGGTGCTGTCAATAGCTGCCACCCGACCGTAGCAGATTACGGTCCAACGGATTACGTTTTTGTGGAGTGAAGGAATCGGAGATCTTCCTTCCTGTTATCGATTGTTCCCCTTTTCGCATTCTGATAAAACATTCTTTCCTTGGGTTTTAACCAGTGACATGGTGCAGAATTAGATCCACATGTGCTGATTTTTCCATTCTGTTTATTTCCAGTTGTTTTTTCTTTGAGTCTGAAGAAAGGGGAATTGAATGTCAATCTTGGGTTGCATACATCAAATCTGTTAGAGGATCTTTTATAACAAAGACTCCATCTTTGCTAACTACAGAGTGCTGAGGTTACACTCAAATATTCATTATTTTCCTCATATTCCTTTGCCTCTAACTTTCCAATAAGGTATCCTTTTGGACTGAAACTTTCCGTGCTTAGTTTCAGCTCAAAGGTGAATTTATTTTGGAAAGTTCACGCTAATTTAATTCAGGGATTTGGAAGGGATGTGAGAGTAAAAATATACCTTCTACTCTACAAATAAATGTTAAGACTTCAGTCATAGATAACTCTGGAGAAGCCAAGGAGTGGAACAATAAACAGGTCTCAGAAAATCTCTCTTAAAAGTAAAGCAGGTTGAAGTGATTAACCACAAATTTCCTGCAGGCACTGAACAGCTTAGAGCTCCTTGAGGCTCTGTGGTCCCTTCTGAAGGGCAGTGGCCACAAGAGGGAATTTCGGGGCCTGGATGGATGGATGGAAGAGATGAGAGATTTAGTTGGGATCCAGGGGGACTCCTCTGTGGTCTACAAAGTCCTAAAACACACTGATTATTGTCGAAGGCTTTTCTTTGGCAAAAAAGGCTAGTTGAAATGTCACACAAACAAAATCACCCAAGCCTGTAATGTGATGTTTGTGAATACCCCTATGATGCTGAGATGTAATGATCTAGAACAAAGTCTCTCTACCTCAGTAGTGTCAGCATTTTGGGTGGATCAATTCTGTGTTGGGTGTGTGGGTGCTGCTGTGTGCATTGTGGGGTATGTCATAGCGCCCCTGACCTCCACCCCGCCAGATCCCCTCCTCCTACTCCATCCCTCCTTGTCCCAGTCATAGCAATTACAAATTTCTCCAGACATTGTCAAAAACGTTCTTGGTGTAGGGGATAGCCGCCAGCTGAAAACAGCTGGTAGAACTTTGGAATTTAGACCCATCTGAGCAAGGCATTTACACGAGAAGGGAGTCCATGCAGTAGGAAATCTGTCATTTGAAATGAAGTCTTCCTAAAAAGTAGAGTTGGCATTGCAAAGAAGTAGCTGTCCTATTCAAAGCCGCCCTCCCTGACTTGTGCCTTTTATCCTTTCTCTGTTTTGCTGCTTTTGGGGCCTAGATCAATGCATCTTACATTTTTTTCCTCAGAAATAGTTGCTTTTCTTCTCTCTCTTTTTTTTAAATTTATTTATTTGACAGACAGAGATCACAAGTAGGCAGAGAGGCAGGCAGAGAGAGAGGAGGAAGCAGGCTCCCCAAGGAGCCCGATGTGGGGCTCGATCCCAGGACCCTGGGACCACGACCTGAGCCGAAGGCAGAGGCCTTAACCCACTGAGCCACCCAGGTGCCCCAGAAATAGTTGCTTTTATAATGAAGCTTTTCCTGAGCCTTCAAGGATTTCCATCTTAGAAGGAATTCACTGCTATCATTATTATACTTTTTTCAAAAGTAATCTCTTTGCCCAATATGGGGCTCAAACTCACCACCCTGAGATGAAGAATCACATGTTCTACTGACTGAGCCAGACAGGTGCCCCTCATTATTATACTTTGTAATGTAAAGAAGAGCATTCAGTGACTCCAGCAGCAAAAGCTAGTGCCAGTCATAGCTGATGTAACCCAGCGTGTCCATGCCCTCAGCTCTAGAAGCTTGTGTGCCTTTTCCATCTTTATAATTCCACTCTGTTAGGGGTATTGTTCGTTTTCCAGGGAAGGAATTAAGGCACAGTGAAGTGAACTAACTGGTCCAAAATCTCATAGAAGTAACACAAAGTGGATTTGAACCTGGGGTCCTGAGCCCACCCTCTTAACAGCTCTGCCATCCTCTCTGTCCATACAACTCTGGAAGGCCTCCTCACAACTATGATATGGCAAACCTTCAAAATCTGCCTCTAAGAATCCAGGTGTTATAAGAGACCCATACTGTATTTTAAGTAACATGATGATGAACATAGTATAATTCCTGCTCACGGTGTGGCCGGCCAGTGGCCAGACGATATGAACGGATGTGAAGACCACAGAAGAGTACACAATCTGCAGAGTGACTCTAATGAAAGTACAAACCGAGGACTGTTGGAGGAAAGAGGCTGTATAGATGGTTTAACCTGGAGAAGGAGGAAAGCATGTAAACTCCTTGCAGGACAGTACTAGATGCTTCCTATGATACCGTGTTGTATGGCGGGCACCATGTTAGGTGGGAGGGACCACCCTTCCAGTCCAGTGGAGGTGACAGAATGAGTCAGATGATCATATACACTTAGGTGGGAGATGCAAAATTTCTATAGGACATGGTACTATGAGAGTATCTAAAAGAGAGAGGACTAATATTTTTGAAGAGGGGAAGGTCTGGGAAAGTTTTCCTGAGGAAATGATGACTGACCTGGGGTCTGAAGAATGAATAGGCATCCTTGCATTAGCCAAGTACAAGGGGCATATGTACGTCTGAGTGTGTGTGTGTATGCACATTGTGGGGGTGAGAGATGTAAAGATACTTGAGGTAGAGAGACCAGCAGGTGCACAGGTGTTGAGGTTAAAGAGAATGCAAGGAGCATGAGCCACTAGAAGCCAGTGAGACTTGAAGGCAGAGAGTGAGGGGGGCAGAGCGGGCAGGATCTCGTGGGCCATGCTAAAGATTTTAGTCTTTATTGGAAGACCAATGGGACATCATTAAGGGATTTGAGGGAGATGGGTGACATCATCTGATTGGAGTTTTCAAAAGATTCCTCTGGCTATAGTATACAGAGTGGGTTGAAAGGAGCCAGAATAGATTTGGGGTCATTGTGATCATTCAGACGAGACAGAATATAGCACAGAGGCCTATGAGCATATTTGTTTTGCTCTTTTTCACAGAAATGTTTTGCTCTTTTATAAGCCAAAAGAATTTTCAGTTAAAAACAAATAAATACAGGGATGCCTAGGTGGCATCTGCCTCTGGCTCAGGTCATGATCTCAGGGTCCTGGGATCCACCCCGCATCGGGCCTCCTGTTGAGTGGGGAGCCTGCTTCTCCCTCTGCCTGCAGCTCCTCCCTTTTGCTTGTTCTCTCTCTCTCTCTCAAATAAATAAATAAAATCTTTTAAAAAACTGTTTTAAAGATTTTATTTATTTATTTGACAGACAGCGATCACAAGTAGGCAGAGAGGCAGGCAGAGAGAGAGGGTGGGGGAAGCAGGCTCCCCACCGAGCAGAGAGCCTGATGCAGGGCTCTTTCCCAGGACCCTGAGATCATGACCTGAGCAGGCAGAGGCTCAACCCACTGAGCCACCCAGGTGCCCCTAAAAATTTTCTTAAAATAATAAATAAATAAATACAAACAGAGTAGAGTCCCATTTTCAGCCAGGTGGTTCTTTGCCTCTCTCTTAGCTTTTGGTGGTTGCTGGAAATCCTTAGCATTCCTTAATGTGTAGACAGATCACACCAGCGTCTGGCCCTATCTGCACGTAGCACCCTCCTCTCCGTGTGTCTTGGTGTCTTTCCTTTTATAAGGATACCAGTAATTAGATTTAGGGCCCACCCTCATCCAGTGTGATCTCATCTTTATTTAATTAATTAAATCTGCCAAGATCGTATTTCCTAATAAAGTCACATTCTGAGGTTCCAGGTAGACATGAATCTGGGGTGGACACTGTTTATCCCAGGATACAGAGAGTCTTGATACTGTCAGAACATTGCTGATGAACCTCTTTTTAATCAGAAGAGATCTGCAACGAGTTCTTCCAGAAGAGCATCCTGAAGTGAAATCAACTGCACAAGAGCGAGCGGCCTCTTCTTTTAGACAGGCAGTGACACTCTGGTTGCCCTAGCCTGCTTTGGACATTTATCTTATCTGGCTCGTTCCCATACATGGTTGAGTTTGTGCCCCAGGCTTAGATGAAAAAGTGAACAACGTTACGACGTGGAAAGAACTAGAGGCTGCTGAAGAGCATGTACCAAGGGGACCCAGTTTAGTAAACATTGCTGAATGGGTGAATGCCTCTATGAGAAAAATGCAGCAGGGTGGTTCTGGCAGCTTCCTCTCTGGAACACCACAGATGATGTCTATTATGTACTCATGCATCAGCCATTACCTTGGAAATAGGCCATCCTAACAGCATGTCAAGGAAGTTATTAGAGGGAATTATTTCAGCCAGAAGAGATGTCTGCAAAGCAATCTGTTCCAGCCTACTGTGTCATGGAGTGGTCCCCATGTCCCTGATTTTTTGCTAGAAATGCAGCAGCAACCAGCATGAAGCCTACACCTGTCATGAGCTAATGTGCAATTCCTGCCAAGGTTTGCACTTGGGTTCCATTAACAGGATAGAGGAGACCTTCCAGGGAAGCATGTTAATGTTTAACCCTTTACCCACAAATTCTGTCTCTCTCCAGGAGAAACCTGCCACTTGCCAAACCACCACCAAGCCATTTGGGATTTGGCTTTTGCTCTTCAGCTTTTTTTGTTGTTGTTGTTTGGGAGGCAGACTAGAGGAAGGAAAGTTTTGGGTTGTTTTTTTTTTAAAGATTTTTTATTTATTTATTTGACGGAGATCACAAGCAGGCAGAGAGACAGGCAGAGAGAGAGAGGAAGGGAAGCAGGCTCCCGGCCGAACAGAAAGCCCGATGCGGGTCTCGATCCCAGGACCCTGGGATCATGACCTGAGCCGAAGGCAGCAGCTTTAACCCACTGAGCCACCCAGGCGCCCCAGTTTTGGGTTTTTTTTAAGATTTTGTTTATTTATTTGACAGACAGAGATCACAAGTAGGCAGAGAAGCAGGCAGAGAGAGGAGGAAGCAGGCTCCCTGCTGAGCAGAGAGACCGATTCAGGGCTGGATCCCAGGACCCTGGGATCATGACCTGAGCTGAAGGCAGAGGCTCTAACCCACTGAGCCACCCAGGCACCCTAGAGGAAGGAAAGTTAATAGAAACTGACCTTCAAGTGCAAGGTTCGTAAGCTTTTTAAAAAAAAAAAAAAAAAAAAAAAAGGAAGAATGAAGCAGAGCCCTGGCCTGGAAAGTATTCATTGGCAGAAATGATATAAACTTGAGATGAGAACCAAATCTTGTTAGTGTCAAATGTCTCCTTTCTCTCCAGCTGCAGACAGAGCAGAACCTAGAGATGTCTGGGTGGGAGGTTAGCAGATCTGAAACTTCCCAATAACTATCTGCTGTCTAGCAAGGGGTGAGGGCAGTTTTCAGGTGCGGGTCTGTTTTACCATAAATGTTTCTACCGTGGGTCATAGTGGAGGGGAGATGGTTGGTGGAAAACACCCCTCCCCATGCCTAAACTTTGTAGACATGGGAGTGCTTCTTATCAGCTCAGGGTTGGAATAGGTGTAGTGAATGGTATGGGGACTAATGGTTATGTTGTTATTTGTTGAGGAGGAGCAGATTGCCCGAAAGCATGGCTCCCGGTGAAGGCTGAGTCTTGGGTGAGAGTTTAGAAACCAGAGCTCGTGGGTCTGGGGGACCTGGGGGAGCAAAGTTTAGGGTTTAGAAGATGAGTTATGGGGAGTATCAGGGAATGAAGAAACTCTAAAGTGGAGGTTCTATGCTGATAGAAGAGACCAGTACATAGGACACAGTTTTGCACAGAAAATATTTCTGGCAGGGGTGAACAAACTGAGAAATTACGTTGCAGTCTCTTGGGGTGGGGAAGAGTTTACTTTTTTCTTTTATGTGAAAGGGAGGAGTCCCATTGCTAAGAAGGATATGCCTGATATATTTAAGTATCTTAAAATTACTTCTAATTATGTAAGTGATGCAGAAATACATTGTTCCTTTTTTCTCTTTCTTTTCTTTTTTTTTTTTAGAGGAAGAGAGGAGAGAGGAGAGGGAGAGGGTGAACCTGAGCAGGTTCCATCTCCAGCATGGAGCCCAATGTGGGGCTCAGTCTCACAATTCTGGGATCACGACCTAAGCCCAAGTCAAGAATGGGACATTCAATTGACTGAGCTGCCCAGGCCCCCCTGCCCCGGCTTTTTCCCAGAAATACATTGTTCTTATAAACAAAGTCAGAAAATTTCACTTAAGAAGGTCTCCTTTATCTGTTCCCCCAAATCTCGGATTGTGTGTGTGTGTGTGTGTGTGTGTGTGTGTGTGTGTGTGTGATGGTTCTAGGGAATTTCCAGGAATCATCTTTGCTGGAAGTGTTTTCACTGCATAATGAATTGGCTGTAAGGCAGTTCTACCTTAAAAGATAAAAAATAACTTGGTTGACAGTTTGGTTTGACAGTGGTTGGTTTAATCAACTGGTTGACAGTTTGGTTTCATTTTTCCATTGATAGGGTATTCCCAGGTTTATACTTTATAAGTCTTAGCCTTCAGAATGGTCTCTACACTGTCACAGAGCTTTGAACCCACATTTCCTAAAGGACTTTAGAATGTCTGTCAACCTTCCAATGTGATCATCTACCAACAACAAACATCAGTGTAGAAGGCTTGCACAGTGCAATACAAAGTTCAGGTACCAGTAAATGTTCTAGGATTTGGAAACTGACACCCCTCTTGATGAAGAAAGAAATATTAGAGAAAAAAGTGTGATGCAGAATGAGGAGATGCACCAAGAAACAAAAAGGATGTATAAATACCACGAGCAAAAAACTTTGAAGGCAAGTGCTTGGGGACAATCAACAAAATGAAATCAGTTATTTTTATAGTATTATCATGAATCTGCACTATAGGTTTGAATGTATTCAAATATTTTGTGTTGTGCAATAAAGTCTTTAATTTTGGCATTCATTTTTCATCACGTCTTTTTAAATAAATGTCACTCTTTTATTATTTTCATGATTTTATGTTTGATGGCAAAATTACCTTACAGCCAGTTAGTTACGCAGCAAAAATGTTTGTGGTGAAAATGCTTACAGTTAAAACGCTTGCATCAAAGATGCTTGTGGGGAAAATACTGGATGTGAGGTGTGAGTACATATGCACTGCCCTGCAGACCCAAATCTACTTGTTTGTGATTGCTGGGTATGTTGTGGCAGTTGTCCTGGCTTAGGCAGGGGATGGAATTTGTCTCTGTTGTATGATAAGGACTGGTTTTCCCTTCCATCTGAGCTGAGGCTGGAGCCTCCATTAGCAGGCTCTAATCCACCCACTCCATTAAGTGACAAAGAACAGTGGTTCTATTTTAGATACAGAAGGAATCAGGTCACTTTGGGGATCTCTTGTCAACCCAAGGCTTTTTGGTTTTCTGCACTGTCCACCAAATTGCTGTCCCCTCTTTGGTGCCCTGTCCTGCACAGCATAAGGTCTGCACATCATTCATGGACCGATTTAATATCTCATCAGTAACGTCCTCATGGTCTTCAAAGCATTCTGTAACATATTATCTCTGCAGGTAATAAATGGGCGTCTTGCCATTTCTTACCATTTCTGTGTGTGGCCACACTGCATACTCCTGAACCAATGAGCTTGCTGCCAAAGAGACAGGGTAAAGAGGTTATTAGCAATGAAAATATTTTCCTTTAACTGCATCTTTTGAAACATTGGGATTGCTGGTTTGCGTTTTTTTTTTTTTTTTTTTTTAATGCTCTTAATGAAAACTCCTCCATGATTACTTCTAAAGGTACCATTTATAGCTTCTTAAGTCTTCAAAGTTGACACCCGGGGACATGTTATTAACAGTTTTCCCATCTTCTGTAGTCATCTCTACAGACCTCTTTCAGACGACTCCATTTACTGAAACAAAACTTTGAGTTCCAGAGGACTCCTTCTTAATATGCCTCTCATATTTTTATTTGCCTTGCATATTCCTGTCCAGGGCCAGGAATCTTCAAAGAGAAGGCTTGCCAGTGTTATGTCACTAAATAAATCAAAGTTTTCTTTCTTTTTTAATTCACTGAATCTAAGTTACTCATAAATTTCTTGCTTTGTGTACTGAAATCCCCTCAAACTATACTAAGTAATTCTGTACTAATGAATCTGCTTTGGCTTAGGTTTTTGGGAATGTCAGGGTTTTAAACCTTTTTTTTTTTTTTTAAAGATTTTATTTACAAACCAAAAGAGACTCTTAATGTCATAAAACAAACTGAGGGGAGTGGGGGGGGGAGAGGGGTTGGGAGAGGGTGGTGGGGTTACATTATATGTTTAAATAAAAAAAGCTTAAATTAAAAAAAAAAAGATTTTATTTATTTATTTGACAGAGAGAGAGAGAGACATAGTGAGAGAGGGAATAACAAGCAGAGGGAGTGGGAGAGGGAGAAGCAGTCTTCCTGCCGAGCAGGGAGCCTGATGTGGGACTTGATCCCAGAAACCCGGGATCATGACCTGAGCAGAAGGCAGACGCCCAACAGACTGAGCCACCCAGGTGCCCCTTTTTATGTATTTTAAACCTTTTTATGTATTTTTAAATACATAAACCTTTATGTATTTTTTATGTATTTTATGTATTTTTTATGTTCTTCTTTATGTATTTTATGTATTTAAAATACATAAAACACATAAACCTTTTTATGTATTTTACCCGGTTGTACCTCAGTGCCACCTTCGCTTGGTAAGTGGAGCTAATACCTCTTTTTCTCCTTATGCTGCCTAAGTGCACAGGCTCTTGAGTCAAAGAGGTGACTCGGAGTCTTGCTCCACCACTTAATGGCTGTGACCGGGGTTGTCATTTAAAATTTTGGAGCCCTACGTTTATCACCTGTAGGTGCTGGTAATGATGGTATCTGCATTGTAAGTAACTGTGAGACTTAATGAGGTGCAGTGTCTGTAAAACGAAATGCCAGGCATAGGGTCAGAGCTCAGAAATGAGGATGAAGATGATGGGGACGACATTATGGATCATGTGAGAAATCATGAGGCAGGAAGCTGAGAGGGGAGGGAGGCAGCTGAGGGCAGGACGGGCAGCAAGTAATTGCTACTTTTCCTAATCTCTAGTTTTGTCTGGCCATACTTTCCCTCCAGACACACAGGGGATGAGTCTGGAACTTCTTCTTCTGATGCTTTTAGGTTGTTTCCTAGAAAGCTTTAGGGCCAAGACCCACACTAGACAAGATTTTCTAAAAACTCAGAGTTCTTTTTATAAATTAGGTGAAATACATATCACAGCCTTTCCCCCTCACCCATCCTTCTTGCTGAAAAACTGCACATCCTGGTTTTAAGGCAGCTTCCAGGGGCTGCTTCAGTAGAACGGATGTGAGAGCCCATGTCCTGGTGATTCACTGAAGGTTGTTGACCGTGGGTCACAGAGACGGTTAGCTAAGGCAATTAAAAATCATTGTGGAACTCAAGACCTGCAAAGTCTCTAATTTAGCCCGAGTTGCTAAAACTGCTGAGTCGCAGTCTTATTTATGTCAGCTGTTGATAATTTTCTCTGAGATCACTTTACATAACTCAAGAGAATAGAAAGAGGGTGCAAATATATCCCTGAGAAAGGTATTTCTAGGGGCACCTGGGTGGCTCAGTGGGTTAAAGCCTCTGCCTTCAGCTCAGGTCATGATCTCAGGGTCCTGGGATCGAGCCCCGCATTGGGCCTCTCTGCTTGGGGGAGAGCCTGCTTCCCTTCCTCTCTCTGCCTGCCTCTCTGCCTACTTTCGATCTCTCTCTGTCAAATAAATAAATAAAATCTTAAAAAAAAAAAAAAGGTATTTCTATGGCCCTTCCAGCCCAGCCCAGATATACGACAGTTGCCAGAGCCAACATGATCTGTTGTGAGATTTCTGGCCATGCTCATGTGGTGAACAGTGGTCTTGAGGTTGAGTGATTTCCTCTCTTTCTCTATTCTGTTTTCATCTTCTGCCTTGGCCTGAGCACCTGAGAACCCATGGAAACTCTTGTGCTATGCTGGTAGTTCCCAAGCTTTTAGAGATGTTGTTTTTCCTTGATCTGGTACCCCAACCTACAGGCAGGACCTGGAGGTGAGAGTAGACACGTGTTGGGCATAACTCTGGAACACAGTTTGAAAACCAGCATAATAGGTGGCTTTATGAGCAGAAATATCATTTGACTGTAAGACTGTGAATTCTTTCCCAAGATGAATTTGCTCTGCAGTTTGACTGGTGGCCCACTCAGCTTCCCAGCTCACAGAAAATAAGCTGTTTCTTATCAGGCAGTGGAATTATTTTTGAAGGGTTATCAGACAGATTTCCTTCTGGTCCATTGCTGTCATGTTTAAGTTGGACTAGCAGAGCTGAAACCTCATTGCTGCCATTGCCTGAGCCTCCCATTGTGTATACTATGTGCTCGCTTTTTCCTTTCTTTGTCCAGGAGGAAATCAGTCTTCCTCACAAGCATATTCTATGAATGGCATGAAATCCTTGGGGATCTCTTCCCCTATTTATTTGTAGAACTAAAATACATGCAAAACTTGGTCAAGGATTTTGTTTCATTCTGCTATGAAAGCTTGTGGTTGAAAATACTGGGAGAAGGAGAATGGAGAAGGGTCAAGGGTGCTGTCGTAGAAGAGACTGTGAACTGGGAAAGGACAGTATGATGGGACTGGGGACTCATGTGAGGTTAGAGGAGAGCAGAGGAGAGGACCCCCACTGACCCAGGTGGTGTACAAAGATGGTAATACCCTGGGAATTGGCAAGAATGAGTTCCCCTTCACAGAAAGGGGATTGCTTCTCGGCTGACTGGGGCACTGGTGAAGGGTGTCAGGGTCTGTACCAGACATGGTTGAATATCTAGTGTGTGTTGCCCAAAGCAACGTATTGGGATCAGTATTTGGGCTAGAGTGTAATTCCAAGCCACTGTATTTCCTCTCATGTGGAACATGTTGCTGTAATGAGAAGAGAAGATGAACAAAACCGTCCTATGGCCTTCTCCAGGATCCCTTCCCAGCAGCTTTTTGTGCCAGCCTCTTCTGGTCTTTGCCTTGGGGTGAATAATGGCAGGCCTGGTACAAATTCCTGCCCGTCGGTGAGAATTCCCTGGCCTCCATGTTCGGTGTCTCCTGCCCCGCCTTAACTTACTTGTTTAGATGGTTATGCCCTTGGCACAGACCTCAGTAGATATATTTCTGATTCACACTGAGTGAAGGTGGCTATGCTCTGTAGGTGGCAATCAAAAAACTAGGGGCAAAGACTTAGTGGCAAACTTGATAAATATGCTTTTGTTTCAACCCTTCTTCCCAATGGAAATTGTCTATGGAAGTGACCATGTCTCGCTTGTGATTGTTACTGTATGTGTTAATTTCTTCAGCTGCATTTTAGGGTCCTGCATTTCACAGCAGGGAGCCAAACTCATCTTCTCGTGGTTTGATGGCTTTTCGAGTAGAGCTAGAGACAGGCATTTCCATTTGTGCTTCCTTGCTGCACCTATTTGCAGCCTTGCCTCTGCATCTGGTGCACCCTTGATGCTCAACACCATGCCTAGAATGAAGGTTGTAATAGGTGGATGGAGGGAGGCGAGGAAGGAAGAAAGCAAGCAAGCTGGCTGAAGAGAAAGGAGGAAGGGTTGCATGGATAGCTTGTGATAGAAGAGCGGTTTTCAAACTTGAGAGTTTGAAAGAATCCTGAGCAGAGCTCCTTTAAAAACAAAAAAGTAGATTCCTGAGCCCACTCCCAAGAAACTTCAGTTCACCATTCAGTACTCTTGACAGGGGCCCCTGGTGATTTTGACGCAAGTAGTCCTCGCGCCTCACACTGAGAGAACCATTGTTATAGAAGCTGTGAATGTGACTCATCCGTTCTCCCTCCAGAGCATGACAGTGGGTGTATCAGTCACTACAAATGTTTTCCAGAGTTACAGTCATTACTCTCTATGGAGAAGGAAAGAGTTGTTTCTGGAATTAGGCAACACACTGGTGAGGGGAGAAGCTGATGGACCATTTCTGCTTTCAGAGGGATGTAAGGATGTAGTCATGCCTGAAAGGCTCACGTCTTTTATCCCACAGGTAACCTCATCACTGTCCACCTGATATTTTTCCCTTTTCTGGGGTTCTTTGCTTTCCTTCACATTAAAGCCAACCACACGTCACCTGACGGGATGCTGGGAATAAGAAAATATAGTGTGTCATAAACTGATACTTTGCAGACGTCCCTACGACTGGAGTTTGTTTGGCTGCTTACTCAGGATGGAGATGTTCTACAGTCGTGCCGCCGGTGTTTGCCCCACGCCCCAGCTTTTCTCTGTAACTCATATTTCTTGCAAAGCGGAACTGCCACAGACGAACAGGATCCTTTTCCAGACTTTTGGATCCCCTGTCTAACCTCTGCCCTCACCCCCACCACATCAGATGGGGTGGGGGCTGCTCTTGGGCAGCTGTGCCCTGGTCAGCCCATGTGGCTAGGTGAGGTGGCTTTTTCTTTGTTCTGCGTCAACACTGGTGAGGGCTTTATGTGAAAATAAAGAAGTCCCCATCCATTCAGCTAGCTACCTGTGTGCCAAACCGCCTTCTGTGTACCAGCCTTTGGCGGTCACAGAAGGGCTTGCACCGGGCACCATGTCCGGCTTCTGGACTAAAGCAAGTGTCTGTTGCTTTTGGCTTTATATGTTTGCTGCTGTTAGAGAAGTCAGTAGAAGGCTCCAAGTAAGCCCGTCGTTTGTACAAATAGAAACCGAAATGGCTCCTGGGCAGTTTTATTTGGAAGCCTCTTCTGCCTTTGTGATCCTGTGATCTGGTGGTGGCATGAGAGTGGCCTCAGACTTGGAAAGATTTCACTCAGCATATTGGCCAGGGGTATGTCTGTATAGATGATCTTATTGGAGAGGCCAGATGGCAGCAAACTCTAGAGTTCTGAGTCCCACTTTGCTCCGAGGTGCCTGAGGAATAGCAGCCTACTGACAGCTTGAAGTATGGTGCGCTGGATAATTGGCTTCCTCATTTAGTAATTTGTCTGCTTTCTTTCCTCTTCCTCTGCTTCCTCTCTTCTTGCAAACTGATAGCCTCCTGCCTCTTCAGTAGACTGATAGAGAGTCCCCTGAGCAATGGCTAAGGGGAGGGGGTGGCCAGAGCCCCAGGTGGAGGGGCATTTGGAAAACCAACACAGAAAATAATGGTCTTTCTTCTCTGCTTGTCCTCTGGTTACTCATCTTGATTTTAGTCTCTCTTGCATTTTCTCCTGATCCTCTGTCGTTGTCTCCTCGCCACATCATCCTCTTATTTTTCTTTGGGTCTTCTGGAGGGACTTCACACTTCTGTTTCCCTCTTTCTACTTTTTAACACTCCCCCTTTCCTTTTCCTTTCTTTTTGTATTCCCCCATTTAGTTCCCTTTGCTTTCACCATCAATCTAGTTAAACTCAATTCACAGAAGGAAATTGTACCACATTTATTCAGGGTAGCCTACCTTTTTCTTCTTTTCTTTGCTCTTCTTTGTTTTTTTTTAATCCAAGAAACAAAGAAATTTAAAAACACGTATCTGGCCCTTTCTGGTACCTTCATCCTCTCGAATGTGTTTGTCTTTAGGTGTCGGAAGTCTCAGGACACAACATCTCTGCTTCATTGAAAGTGCAGATGCACCACTCAGAGCTTTTACACTTGGACCTGGGGAGTGATGTCTGGTTTCACTTAATAAGTAATTTTGGTCTCCAGGTGGAATTCCGATTATTCCATTGCAAACAGGAGCAGACCTGACCCTGGTGCCACAAGAGTTAAGTCAGATGTCTCAGGCTGCCTACAGTCTGGAAGTGCAGTGTCGATGTAAACCATCTCCTCATGGTGTTTTCCCCAGAGTTTGGGCCATCCGGATGGCAGAGGTAGAAAGGGTCTCTGCCCCTGCCTCACGATAGACCAGTTGGCTCCACAGTCACGAGGCAGTCTGAGTGAACCCTACCAACAAGGGACCTACCAACAAGGGGACACCAGCTGCAGTCCACCACACTCCCCCATTTTCACTTTCTAGTTAAGTCTCCAGATCAAAGCTAAGCTAGTGCCTCCCATTCTTTTTGAGAGAGAAGAGGGCAGGCGCTGGAATCAGGAGGCCGAGTTCAAATCCCAGTTCCCCCAGCTGTGTGACCTTAGACAAATTACTCATCCTCTTTGTGCATTAGTCCCCACATAAGTTTCATGAGGTGCTTTGTCCCTTTTGTTTATAGCTCTATAGGGTCTAGCACACATGACACACACATGTTCAGTAAGCGTATTTCCAGGATGAATGGAATGTGAAGAGCAAGGACTCCATTCTAGACTGTCTGGGTTCAACTTCCAGTTCTGTCACCTGCTACACGAACATGGGCCAATCACTTCTTCATCTATGCTCATTTTCTGTATCTGGGAAAACAGATTGGATTTACATTAGGTTCTAGGTACTAACAATATGGTAGTAATAAATATTACATGATAAATAATAATAATAATGGATAAAAAAAAAACCAGGAAAGGCTTTTTTCTTGATCGTGCCTTCATTCCAGTACTTTCCACTAATACTGTGCTCATCTCCACCACCATCATGGGTTCAGGCCTTGTAGCACCAAACCACGCTCAGAAGGTGTTGAAGACTGAGTTTCCTAGGGGGTCGAGGTCAAAGAAAATAGCCAAAAGCAAATTTCTGCTTGTGGTTTCAGATGCATGAAAGATCAATTTTAGTTTTAACAAAACTGAGTTCAAAGGTTTGGGGTTTGGTTTTCTAGAGAACCTTTCTTGTTCTTATTCTTATTGTTTTTTTTAAGATTTTATTTATTTATTTGACAGAGAGAGAGAGATCACAAGTAGGCAGAGAGGCAGGCAGAGAGAGAGGGAAGCAGGCTCCCCGCTAAGCAGAGAGTCTGATGCGCAGCTGGATCATGACCTGAGCGGAAGGCAGAGGCTTTAACCCACTGAGCCACCCAGGTGCCCCTCTTATTCTTATTCTTATTCTTTTCTTATTCGCTGGGATCTGGTAGAGGAGCAAGAAACCTCAATCTTGTCTGAAAGTTCTGTGGGCTCTTGATCCTGTGGTGGTGCCAGGCTGCTGAGGGGCAGGCAGGGCTGTTAGAGATGAGCTAAGACCAGTGGGCAGTGGGCCACAGGGTGCATGAACCTCAGAGAGCAGCATTGCTGGTCCTCGTTGCCATGACAACAGCCGACTGTGCCAGGAGACCCAAAGAACGAATTAAATGGAAGGAAATTGCTGGTGCCCTCAGAAGAAAAAAGAAATGAAAGCAGGCTTCTCGGGAATCTGTGGGCATCTCTTTGACCTCCATACTCAGGTTGAATATGTCAGCAAAGAGTGCTCTTGGGTGTGGGGGGTGGGGGGAAACCTGCCCACAGGATGCCCTTCGAGAAGGGGGACTGACTGCACAGACCCCACATGCTGACTCTCCCTGGCTGGCCCCAGAGCAAGAACCCAGCTCCACAGTGGCAGCCTGCGCTCAGCATCAGCAGGGATGGCCTCTTTTACGTTCCAGCTCATCCCACATCTGTTGAGTTTGCCCTGATGGGACGCGGTGACCTGGAAACTCACACAGAGCTCTGTTTTGGAATAGACTGTATAGAAAATAAACATGTGGGATAAATAAAGCACAGGGCAGGAAGTAATGGTTTTAAAAAGTTACCAGGAAAACCACGGGTGAGGTCAGGTTCAGAAACCATACCGCTTTCGGAGGCCCTGAGTACTGACATCACTCAAATTGCTCAATAGGGACCTCCAAGTGGAGCGGTTGCTTTTGGAGTTGGCCCAGCGCTCAGTGCGCTACCAAGCAGAAGAGCCCTGACCTACTTTCCCCCCACCTTTTTTTTTTTTTTTTTAAAGAAAGTTTTGCTGCTTGTTGTGAGGCCTCCAACAGGACAGTGAAATCGATGAAGTGGATTTGGTGTTTTGTTTTGTTGACTGTTTAACCTGTCGGATTCCATATCTCCCTCATGGACACAAGCCAGCCCCCCAGATGGACTGTGTGGGAAAGCACCGGAGCAAGAGCCTTTCTATTGCCAGCCCCCTCCTTTGGCTCCCTAGGCTCAGGCTGCATCCCAGGGCACTGTGATTCATTTAGGGCTCTGCCCCACTGAGAAAGAGATAAAATGGCCTTTTTTAGCAACCTGACCAGAGGGCGACGACAGTGAAACCTCCTGATTATTGGATCATGGGTTGTCATGCCCTCCCTGCCGGCACACCAGTCACTTTCCTTAGCACTTGGAGTAACAACCAGACCTCCCTGCCCATCTTCGGGGCTCTGTCTGACCTGACTGCTGCAGAATTCTCTGACCTCATCGACCAGTACTCTGCTTCTCTAATGCTTTTCCAGCCCTTTGTGTTTCTGTTCCTAAAGCACCCCAAGATCATCATCCCCCACCAGCCCCTACCCCCAGAGTCTTTACACAAGGTATTTACTTCTGCCTGGGAAACTGTCCCCAGATTCCCCTGTGCTGGTTCCTTCTCTGATTTGCTCTCAGATATCACTTTCTCAGAGAGACCTGTGCCACTACCTTGTCAGAAGTGGCCATGCGTCTCGACAGTCACTTGATCTCAGTACTGTGGTTCCTTTCCTGCATGGCATTTACCACAACCTGGAGTCATCTCATTTGTTTACTTGTTTATCTTTGTTGCCCCTCACCCTTGAATATGTAAGTTCCATGGGTCCAGCGATCGTGATGTTCTTGTTTGCCATTGTAATTCCCAACTTCTAAGATAGTGCCTGGCTTATAGGTGATAGCCAGGTATTTGTAGAGTGAATGCATGCTTGCCAGAATTGTGGGTTCTCTAAAATGCTGCCCAGGAGAAGAGAGATTGCAAATTCTCAAGTAATGAATTTCTCTTGGGGCCCAGTGACCCTATTTTAAAAGATGTGGACTGTTTTCACATAGACACTTTGTGCTGAGATCTCACCTAATGGAATGGATGAACACAGTTTTGGATGAACACAGTAGGAGGTCACTATTAGGAGAGTTTCTGCTACGTGAAACAGAAAACCCGATTAAAAGTAGCTTAAATATTTAGGACATTTACTAGCTCACTTAGCAGGAAATCCAGGGTTGGTTAACAAGAGTATCTAGGACTCGAGTTCATTCCTGTCTTTCCATTCTGCCATTCTCCAGGTATGGCTTTTCCACTTAGGTTTGTTCTCATGTCACAGAATGGCTGAAGTCTCTAAGGATATCATTTCAAACGAGAGATTTGAGAAACAGGGAAAAGGAACAATCCTGTTTAGGAGCAAAATGAGTTTCTCAGCAGACTTTCCTCCCATCTCATTGGCCAGAGTTGTAACATTGCTCATTCTTGAGCCAGTCCCTGGCAAGAAGAATCCTATTACATTTGGTTTGGTTAATAAAAGTTCATACCCTAGGACTGGGGCAGGGTGGGGGGTGGCAGTTTCCTCTGTTGCTCCTGGCTTCTAGATACCTGCGTGAAATAGTGGCTTTTGGGTTGACATGACGAGTTCTTTTGCAAAATGAAAGGCTTTTCTTTCTACAGTGCTTTTCAAAGCAGAAATCAGCCTGTCAGCAACTGACAGACTTAGAAACCTGACCAAATAACCCTAGAGCCACATTAACAAAAGCAGAAGTGGAAGGTAACAACACGGTGGAGAAAAAGAGGATTAAAATCTGAAGTCAATAAAAAAAGCTTAAAAAAAAAAAAACTGAAGTCAGAGAGGAAAGAGGAAGTGGAAAGTGTATATGGTTCACAATGCTAGAATTTCACTGAAAGAATTATTTGCTTGGTTGCCTCAGTTGTCCTCTGTTTATTGAGACTGTTCTGTGAGTACAGCGAATGTGCCTTGAGCATCTATTATGTACTAAATTTGGATCCAGAATCTTTTTCCCCCAAGCATCATTTCCCTCCATCATGATCGTGTTCATTCTCCAATAGCCAGGGAAGGGTACACTCTCATGAACTCCCCAGCCCTTTGGCTGTGACATCAAGGGAAACTTTGTGCCTCTGATTAAGCCCTCTGAGTCTCAGAATATGATTGGTTTGGAGACCAACCTCTGACCAAATGTATTATTTCAGAATATCACAGAGGATACCTTAGTTTTCTGGATTTCACACTAACTCATCTCTTTGGTTTCTTTGGCACTATTTTCATAACAAATTTAAGAAGAAATTGTGTAACTACAATATGTTCTATTTGCTAAAAACATTTGGTATCAAGATAGCATTTTACATGTGTGATTGTCAGCATTTCCTTTCTTCGGTGTATGAGTAAATACTACTTCTTTTATTTTCCTGTAATCAAATCTTGTTGGAGTTTGCGCTTGGAAAAATCTTATTTCTTCATTCCCGCCATGTTTCTTTGAAAAGACTGGTTTCCTCCAATTCCTTTTCTCGAGCTTTCTAGGTATCACCAGCCTATAATGGACTGTGACAGTCTCACCTAACCTAGTCACATCTTGTGGTTGATACTGGTTTTGTTTGTATTTTCCTTGTAATTATGAAATACTGAAGCCCACCCGAATCCTATGACAGGTGCCTGTTTACTCACCACTCTGATGAGCACTATGTTACATTTTGTCATATTCTTTTCAGATCATTATTTTTTTAAGATGTGAAACATTATAGCACAAGTCCTTCCCCTCCTTCCCCAGAAAGAAACCATTAAGGGAAGGTTGAAGTGCCTATTTCGCATGCATGTTTTATACCTTCCGTTATATCTAATTGTTCACGTAACAATATATATTAACATTTCTACTTTAATAATTTACTTAAATGGTATTATTTTCTATATAGCCTTTTGATAGATGCTTTTATTTTGACATGATGTGTTTGAGGTTTATCCCTGTTAATTCGCTAGACCTATCTCATTTTAACTGCTGCTTGTAATTCACTATATGAATATACATGCTTGTTTATTCACTACCCTATTGATGGCTATTTGGACTTTAAGGAAAATATTCTCCTTATTTTCCAATTTGTTACATATAATTTTAAGCTTTGCTGAGGTGAACATTCTTATACTCTTTTTTCCTGTGTGTGTGTATGAAATTTCCTTTGATATATATTAGAAGTAGAATTGATAGATCAGAAGGTAATGTACCTCCTAGAATTAACTAGAGATCTTAAAATTGCTCTTGAAACCAATGAAATGAATTTATGGAGCCCTTAGCAGTATACAAGAGCTGTTATTTCTAAACATTCTCACAAACACGTAATTTCATCAGATCTAAGTTTTTTTTTTCCAATCTAATGGGTATGAAAATATCATCTAATTTTTTAAATGTTTGCATTTGGTGGATTGTTAATGACATTGAGCATCTTTTCATTTGTTTGTTGGGCATTTTGGCTTTCATATCTTTTGTCCATCTCTATATTGGGTTATTTATTTCCTACTGACTTGCACAAGTTTTTTATGAAGTGTGAATAGTAATCATCTATCAGATCTGAGTGTTCCAGTAACTTACTTCTTCAGGTCATTGCTTATCTCTGATATTTTGAGTCTTTTATGTAAAAAGAATTTTAAAAATTTCATGTAGCCAGATTGATAAATTATTCCCTTATACTTTGTGCTTTTTATGGCTTATTCAAAAAATATTTACATATCACTCAATTAGATATGCAATGTAGATATGTAGTTTTTCCCCCCTTGGAAAGCTAAAGGATTGCTCATATTTTACATCTAGATTTTTCTTTTACCTAGAATTACTTTTGTGTATGCAGTGAGTTAGGAGTGGGGTTTTTATTTTTTCACATGGATGACCAGTTGTCCTACCTCCATGTTGTAAATAATCTCACCTTTATTATGTATCCTTAATAAGTGCGCTGTGATAACTTTGGCCTACCCGAAAATAGGGATGAAGAAAATCTGTTTAATTCCATGAGGCTCAACCCTGTAATTGTTCTTCTTATACCCTGTGCTAGTGATTTTCAAACTCTACGGTATGTTAGAATCATGAGGGGAGTGTATGGAAAATGCAGACTCCTAGGACCCACCTCAAGTCCCTAAATCAGAAGCTATGAGGGCACGAGCCTAGGAATCTGCATTTTAAACACATGAACCAGGTGAGTTTGCTGCAGGTGCCCCAGAGAGCACACTGAGAAACCCTGCCCTTAATACTGGAAAGTATAGGTTTTCCTTCTCCATACTTCACATCCTCCAGGGACACAGTTGAAATATTGTACTTTCTCTCCTTTACACACACACACACACACACACACACACACACATTTACCTGTCAAAGGGTCCCAACCTACCCCCCACCCCCGCCTTTGATGAAAATGGGAGGAATCCTAATCCTAAATCTTCTGTGATTATTGAGGGTGCTTTAATTTTCCCAAGGGAGCCAGGTAATATTTGTTTGTCTGGTAAAAATGAACTGCTAGGAGTCCAGAGAGCCTAGATCTCCATAGCACATGCCAGTTTTCTGCTCAGTTTGGCCATCATGCATATTTCATGCTATTAACTCCTCTCCGTGCAATTTTGCTGTTTCCTATAGCATCTATGCTGTTCATTCTGGTTCGAGACCTGGAAGGAGTTTTATAGTCTGGAAGACCATTTAAAATAGTAATAATTCACCCACAAGCTGGCCCCCTTGGTGGTGGTTTCCCTTGCTGCTGTCAGCAGACCCTTCCCAGGGGAGGGTCTCAACCCTCTCTTGGGGTACCTAGACTCTTAGGCACCATGGGGCTGAGGCAGTCTTATGTTTCAGAAGCAGGAAGATTGAGTTTCTCAAACTGGCATGTATGTGTGTGGAAGAAAATGTGGATGAGTTGCTGGTGGTAACAAGGACTTGTCTGCTAATTTCGAATGTTAAAGAGGGCAGAGAAAGAATATTTTTTTAAGAGTAGAGTATGGGAAGGGGTGCTTGGGTGGCTCAGTGGGTTAAAGCCTCTGCCTTCAGCTCAGGTCATGGTCCCAGGGTCCTGGGATCAAGCCCCACATCGGGCTCCTTGGGGAGCCTGCTTCCTCCTCTCTCTCTGCCTACTTGTGATCTCTGTCTATCAAATAAATAAATAAAATCTTTTTTTAAAAAAAGAGTAGAGTATGGGAGCTCCATTTCCTGGGACAGAGTGTAAAACTAGATGAAAATTCAGAAGACTTACCTGGAATATTTATTTTGTTACTGGTAAGGGAGGCACTATTTTCTCTTTTTCATTCTGAAGTATATTATTAGATTTGATAATCTGATGGTTTTGATGTCAGGATAGCATGCCAAATATACGCAAATCATCTGGAAACATCTCTTCTCCCCGTTGACTCATTTTCAGGCAAATTCCAGATCCCAAAATGAGAACAATGGGAAATCTAATCTTTGAGTAAGTGACTCTCAATATAATTTATAGACACCAAATGTTATCATTCTCAGAGCTTTTCCTTTGACTTTTCATGGGGAATCTGATGCTTTCCATTGATGTGGAGGGTGTCCTGTCCTTTAATAGGTTTTGTGGGGAAATATAATTTTTGTCTTTGTTCTACGTATTGTTAGCTGAGATAAGTAAGGTAGGGGGGAAAATAGTGACTCAGGTGGACAGATATGACCAGTTGTTGGAAAACTAGTAGGAAATCCCAGGAAAAGGGTAATCTTTCTAACAGGTGCATTTCTCTCGGACTTATCTCTCTGGATCTCTATTGGGAAATGCTTTGCCCGTGTGTTTGCTTGGTGTTGACAACACGGAGTCCACCTCCCTAGCCACAGATAAAATAGAGTTGTTCATTATTAACCTCTTGGACTTTGCACGGACAGCTGTTTATGCAATTTAGTGATCCCTGGTGGCCGGAAACCCTTGGAGGTGTGGGCTATCTTCACATCCGCAATGCAAATATTAAGTGCAGGGCTCAGGTTCCCTGTATTCAGAGTTTTCCAATGCTGAGGTAGATTTTAAAGTGGTTACAGTTCATATTACCAGAGCAATCATGGAGCACAAGAATGGAAAGCCAGA
>RCUC01115856.1:0-11505 GCA_003697995.1 Taxidea taxus jeffersonii
TTGTAGGATCAAGCTCCTCATCGGGCCATGCATTCAGTATGGAGGCTGCTTGTTCCTCTCCTTCTGCACACCCCTCAGATAAATGAATAAAAAAAATCTTCAGGGACGCCTGGGTGGCTCAGTTGGTTAAGCGGCTGCCTTCGGCTCAGGTCATGATCCCAGCGTCCTGGGATCGAGTCCCACATCAGGCTCCTTGCTCGGCAGGGAGCCTGCTTCTCCCTGTGTTTGCTTGTTCTCTCTCCCTCTCTCTCTCTGTCAAATAAATTAAAAAATAATAATAATAAAATCTTTAAAAAAAATCTTCAAAAAAAAAATCAGCAGCGACTAACTTCTTATTCCTAATAGGAATCAAATCCAAACTTTTTAACCTGATGTATTGCTTGGGAAAACATAAACTATAACTACATAGTTAAATATTATTTTAGTTATATATTATTTTGTAGGGGGTTTTAAATTTTATTTATTTGACAAAGAGAGATCACAAGTAGGCAGAGAGGCAGGCGGGCAGGGGGGAAGTAGGCACCCCACTGAGCAGAGAGCCCAATGCGATATGGGGCTCAGTCCCAGGACCCTGAGATCATGACCTGAGCCAAAGACAGAGGCTTAACCCACTGAGCCACCAGGCGCTCCTATTTTACAGTATTTTATATAACTATAAAACATAAAGCCCAAAATTTTAGTGTTGTGATGAATAGAAATTGATTTATTGGTTAAGTGAAGTCCAAAACGCATGCTACTGATTATAGCAGGCAGTTTTCTCTCAAGTGGTGATTCAGGGAACTAGGTTCCTTCCAACCTGTGGTCCTACCATCTTTAACATTTGGCCTTCAAGGTCACTGTGCTTAAGGTCATATTCATCAAACCACAAAGGAAACAAATTGAAGGATCTGCCTTGGGAGGCTTCATAGGTCAAGCCTGGAAATGAAACATATTACTTAAAAGGAAACTGAAAAATGTCCAAGAAAAAGAAAGAGATTCTGATAAATACATAGCAGTCTCTGCCTCACCTGGCATTCAAGATTCTCCACAGTCTGGCTTCAACTTACCTTTCAAACTTGATCTTTCAAACTTGATAACGTTACACAGGTATGACTATAGGTCAGCTTTGCTGCCGTAGCAACCAATTCCAAAATCTCAGTGGCTTGCAGCACCAAAGATTTATTTCTGAATTATGTATATGAATGCTGTGGGCAGGCTACAACTCTGCTCCATGGGTCTTCTCATTTCAGGACCTAGGCAGGAGCATTTCTCTCATGGAATACATCCATTCTAGTGGCAGAGAAGAACAAGAAAGTGGAAACTCACATGTGCAAACGTGACATCTGTTCACATCCCATTAGCCAAAATATAAAACATGATCAAGGTCAAAGTTAATGAAATGAGACATATATACTTCATCTGCAGGAGATACTTCAAGTCACATAGCAATGGGCAGGGAAGGAGAAAGTAAATAATATCAAACAACAAGTCAATCTATTACAACTGCCATCTTCCCTCTAGGATACATGATAGATATTACTAATTAATCCCAGCACTCTTTCCTCAGAATCCTTCTCAACACATTTCAGGCAGTCATTACCAATAATCTGACTTTTTCTTTAAAAAAACCTGAATTTTCAGGGGTGCCTGGGTGGCTCAGTGGGTTAAAGCCTCTGCCTTCGGCTCAGGTCATGATCCCAGGGTCCTGGGATCGAGCCCCGCATCGGGCTCTTTGCTCTGCATGGGGCCTGCTTCCTCCTCTCTCTCTCTGCCTGCCTCTCTGACTACTTGTGATCTCTGTCTGTCAAATAAATAAATAAAAATCTTTTAAAAAATAAAATAAAATAAAAAATAAAAAAACCTGAACTTTCAGTGGGTTGAGGCCTCTGCCTTCGGCTCAGGTCATGATCCCAGAGTCCTGGGATCGAGCCCCACATAGGGCTCTCTGCTCCTTGGAGAGCCTGCTTCCTCCTCTCTCTCTGCCTCCTTGTGATCTCTGTCTGTTGAATAAATAAATAAAATCTTTTAAAAAAAAAAACCTGAACTTTATATGCTGTTCTTATATGATCTCCTAGGCTCCAGTAAACATTATAAATTCCCACTTCTGAATCTTTGCTTCAGGCTAGAATAAGCTTTGCCTTCCTGGACCTTGTCCTTCCAAACTATCCAAATCCAATCCATCCTCCAAATATCTATATGTTATATTCATTCTTTCTTTTTTAAAACAATTTTTAAAGATTTTATTTATTTATTAGAGAGAGAGAGAGAGAGCACACAGGGGGAGGGACAGAGGGGAAGGAGAAGGAGATAATCTCAAACAGACTCGGCGCTGAGCAGGGAGTCCAATGTGGGGCTCAATCTTAGGATCCTGAGATCATGACCTGAGTGGAAACCAAGAGTCCCATGCTTAGCCAACTGGACCACCCAGGTGCCCCTTTATATTCATTCTTTCAGCAAAATTTATTGAATACCTAGCATAGTACCTCACATATATATTTGTTGAATGAATCTGTTTCACATCACCTGTGCCTTGTGCATAAAACTCAGTGAACATTTGTCCCTTAACTAATTAATAGCACTGTTTCTTAGAACAATGGGAGTTGGTATCACATACCAGCAGTTTCTGTGGTGGAAGCTCGGTATACTGACTGTGCTTGAATCCTGATTCTACCATTTACTAGTTAGATGATGCCAGGTAAGTCACTTTAATTGTGCCTCAATCCTTATCATATGTAAAATGAGGATAATAATAGGACCTACTATATAAGCCTGTTATATCAAATGGAAAAATTCTTAGCATAAACACATTGTAAGCATCCAAAAAATGGAAAATATTTTCATGTTTTGTTTTGTTTTTAGCTCCAGCTGAGACTGAATTTTCTTCCAAGCCTTTTTTTTTCTGGGTGGAAGACAAAAACCCAGAACACATGGGACATGGGTCCCTGAACAGGCCCCACTCTTAACCCTCTCCAGAACCTTGAGCCAGCTCCTCATCCAACAGCTTATTCCCCAACTCATAAATCCTGACTAATGACACAGACAAGTCCCCTTAATGTTTGTGAAGCCCAATGACTTATTGTTAAGTGCCTGGAGATCTTCAGATGAAAGACACCCAAGGGCAGGCACCAGACACCCTATCCAGTAGTAAAAGCAAAATACTACCAAAAAACTTGGAAAAAGCAGAGGTTCCTTAACTTAGTGAGCAGAGAATTAAAGCAAGCACCCAGGAAGAGCAAATCAATCCTTAGACTGCAATCCCTTGATACAGAAATGGGGAGAGAGATAATTTTTTTTTTAAAGATTTTATTTATTTATTTGACAGAGAGAGAGCAAGCAAGCACAGGCAGACAGAGTGGCAGGCAGAGGCAGAGGGAGAAGCAGGCTCCCTGCCAAGCAAGGAGCCCGATGTGGGACTCGATCCCAGGACCCTGGGATCATGACCTGAGCCGAAGGCAGCTGCTTAACCAACTGAGCCACCCAGGCGTCCCGGAGAGAGATAATTTTGAATGCCTCCGACTACCTGGAGATTCCTGGAGGGTCCAGGAAGGGGTAGGCAGGAGGATGCCCAAGTCTTTAACTTGACTTAGGTTGTGGGAGGAGTGTGAATCTTTCACCTCTCCTAAATAAAAACAAAAGCAGTAACATGTATTGTTATCCTAATTCATTTAAGCCAGTTAAAAGGCTTGGGCAAACCAGCCTAAATGGCTTGTTTGTGAGTCCTGAATTATGAACTCACATAATTGAATTATGTCAGTCTCCCCTTTCAACCTCATTCTTTCTTCCCTTCCCCATCACCACCACCACCTCACGCAATGGTCCCCTTCCTAGACCTAGAGGCCACTCTAGGAGAGCCCAGTCCTGGTGTGTATTGGCAGGCCCCTGGCACTGAAACCTTCCAGGGGTGAGGAGAATTTATATATATGCACATACATAGTGGTGCACAGCACAGTTTTTACAGGGGCCGTCCCTGAGGTCGAAGCAAAGAAGAAACTGCTACCACAGCCAGTATTTCCCCGTCCCTAAATATAGCAGGTAGAAGGGGGGGGGGGGGTCGTGCAACAGTGGAGTTCTACCCTTGCATAGATTTAATACTTTTAGACCGGTTCCTTAAACATTCTAGGCTTTAAAGTCTTCATCTGTAAAGTGCAGATAACAATATTAGCTACCCCACAGCTAGCTGTGAAAAGCAAACCGGAGGACGCAACAGAACACGCTCAACACCCCCGTAAGGCTTTACGTAGGAAGCGTTAGGGCCCTAACTCCTCCCCACCATCCCACCCACCACGCACGTTACAAACCAGCAGTCGCCACTAATACAGCCGGCCCCCTCTTGAGGAATCATGGGCCGTGAAGTCCTTTGGTGGCCACACCCTCGCTTACAGTCATGGACGTGAGAACTACGCCTCCCAAGTTGCCGCGGTGAGGCAGCCGCCACAGCCACCCTCTGCTCCGCCCTCCTCACGCATGGCTTTCTGGGATGTGTGGTCCCAGATCCAAGCAAGCTCTCCGACAAAAGAGGGCGGAGAAACCACAAACCCCAGAAGCCCTCGCGTCCCTTCTTCTCCCTCCCCTCCAGGAGTCGGACTGCTGTTTTTGTTGTTGGTGGAAGGTGAGGGAACAGCTGATCGGAGAGTGGGGTAAGAAACTTGGCCTAATTTGGGGGCGATCTGATGCGGGGAGGGAGTCACCCCACTTTCCAGTCTGTGGAAGGATAACTTAAGGGAACTTTAGAAGGGAGATGCCGGAAGGTTTGGGTTTTAATATTTTCCGTACTGGAGAAGCCACCCCTACTGTTTTAAGAGTTTTGGGTCTCAGGGGGCCCCGGATCAGGAGGGTGCCCCCTCACTGTTTCCACTTTCTCCTCAGTCCTTCTCTATAAAGCTTGTTACACTTCAGGTAGTTAGGAGAAGCTGAAATGTTTACTCATTCTCTCCCAGGCAAGACGACCCTCGCAAACCTTCCTTTTCTCCTTACCCTCCCGCCCCAATCCAGAGGCCTTTACTACGCTGAATCGCTGCGGGAAAAAACCTCCCAAATGGCAGAATGTTGAGGAACTCTAGAGCCCTACAAAGTTGGGAGGGGGGACTCTCCCTTCCCCCTCGAGCACTTGAATCTTGCTACACTTGTACACTTTAAGTGCCCAGAGCTTTGTTTCGGGTCTGGTCAATGTTTCCAGCTGTTACGGATTTTCTTTGTGGGGCATATTTGCTGTTCCCCAGGTTTAGATTTTTGCAGACTACTCGTCCCTACTTAGAACATCAGAAGAACTGTATTTGGAGAAAACATAGGCTAATTTTGACTAGGGATTTTTCAGAGATGAAACCCCAAAGATACTTCTTGTCCTGAATCCAGTCCTTATTTTGGAGGGAGAAGTTGTTTTTTGAGAACTGGCTCACCTTTCCTTCTCTACTGAATTTCTATTGTTTTTTTTTAAAGTCCTAGCCCCCAACTTCAGCCTGGCATGGGGTTGTGATGTTTGGGGGTGTGCACATGAGTACCTATGGCTGATTGGATGCCATCTTCTGCAGCTGACATAGGATGAAGATGAGTGGGCTGGAGAGCAGCGATGGCGAAGGCCATCTCACAGCCTTAGGCTGAGGAGTTCTGTTGATTATTGTTGTTCCTCACCCCATACCCATAGCTCTACCCAACTTGGAACTCCTCTTCCTCTCAGTCCCATCTTAACAGCATGCCTCCAGTTCCCCATCCACTTAGAATTGAGGCCAAAGGGGGCAGAAAGAAAATAGGAAAATACTGCAGCTGGGTTAACATAGTCAAACCAGTAGGTTTCTAGTTCTGCTCCTGGCAAGAGCTGAAGAAAAGAATGTTAGGTTCTGTTTGAATTATCTCTCCCATCTCTCAACATCACATATATATTTCCCCTTCTCAGGGCCCCTTACTTCCCACCTTCCAGGCTATCCCCTACCAGGGGTGGGGCTTTCCTGGCTCCAGGCTCCCACATTCCATCTCCCCACACCACCACGTTCCTGCCGAGTGTTTCACTCCACCCTTGAAGCAGCCGCCTCCAGAATTCTTGACTTCCTGGAGTAATGAAGTGGAGAGACAAAACCTGTCTTTCCCTATATCCTCCCTTTCCCTTTGTCTCTTGAATGAGAGCAGAAGCCTTTTTTTTTTTTTTTTAAATTCGTGGAGGTGGACAACTCTGAGAGGGGAGAGAACTGGGACCTCAGGGGCCTGAGGATTGGGCTGTTGATCCCCGCAGCCGCTTCCAGCTCTGAAGACTCAGTCTTTACTTCTCAGAGATGAGTTGTTTACAGATGTCATGAGTCGTCCTGGGTATAGCTGGAGTGCACAAGGAGACCCACTCAGAATGAGGGGTCCACACCTCAGTTGGGTTTTGAATCCAAGAGCCGAAAGATATGGGGGATGGGATGGGGAGGTGGAGGTTGAAGGATTTGGAATGCTCAGGATGATAAGAGGTAGAAAAGGAGGGACTCAGAGTCAGAGCCTTGGATACTGAGACTTGGTCAATGGCGCTGTGAAGAGGGAACAGAAAAGAGAGAGATCTTAACTCCAGGAAGAATCTATGACTCAGGACAGAAACAATGTGAGACAGGATGGGGACTGACTCAGAGGGCCAGAACTATGTTCTGGAAACCCAAATGATACCTCCACAGGGTCATCTAACCCTCAGGGACTGGAAACAAGATATGCCTTCATCTCCAGGTGTAATGACAAGAGCTGTGAGTGGGTGGGAATGGAGTTGGGGGGAAGAAGAGTTGGACTGGAGAGATTGTAGGGTATTAACCCTTTATTTCAGAGGAGGGCAGATATCTTCAGGGCAGGATGGAAGAATCATCACTAAGCCGGGCACCTTCCCGAGGTGGAGTCAACTTTCTGAATGTAGCCCGGACCTACATCCCCAACACCAAGGTGGAATGTCACTATACCCTTCCCCCAGGCACCGTGCCCAGTGCCAGCGACTGGATTGGCATCTTCAAGGTATCTCTGAACCTCCTTTTGGCTCAGATTTTTGGGCCATGGGTTGGTTGGAATAAGGGGAATGACTCAATCCTTGGATTCTCAACCTCATGTTGGTAGAAAAGAAGGGAAAAGATGTCACAGATAACTGAGGGCTTCTATGTAAGGTTGCCATCTTGCCCTTGCTCTCTCTCTCTTTTTTTAAGATTTTATTTATTTATTTGACAGAGAGCAATCGTGAGAAGGAACACAAGCAGAGGGAGAGGAGAGGGAAAAGCAGGCTTCCTGCAGAGCAGGGAGCCCAATGTGGGGCTCAATCCCAGGATCCTGGGATTGTGACCTGAGCCAAAGGCAGACACTTAATGACTGAACCACCCAGGCCCCCCTTAGCCTTCCTCTCTTCTGCCACAAAATATCCCTCCACTTTGACTGCTCTCATTGTCCCTGTCCCATCCCTTAGCCCTTTCTGCAATCCATAGCTTATAGTTCCATCACTTTACCCCTCTCCCACCATGGGCCTTCACAGGTGGAGGCTGCCTGTGTTCGGGATTACCACACGTTTGTGTGGTCTTCGGTGCCCGAAAGTGCGGCTGATGGCTCACCTGTCCACGCCAGTGTCCAGTTCCAAGGTACGAGGGAAGATGGAAGGTCCAGACGGAGGAGCCAGGGAAAAGAGGTGTAGAGGATAGTGGGCTCAGAAACAAAAGTTAGGCACAGACAAAAAAGAAAAATAAGTGCAAATAAAGAAAATAAGAACTATATCCAGCAGGGCTCAGCAGACATAGAATTGTGGGATTATTATAGAATCAGGGACTTAGAGACGGAAGGAACTATAGAGGGCCACTAATCCTGCCTCCTATGAAAAAAAAAAAAGAGGAAGTCCTCTTAGGGAGCTAGGGGTAGGGAAGAGGGAAGGGAAGGTGGGATCAAAGATTAAGAAGGTGGTGTTAGATTCCAAAAGACCTGGTTTGGTATCTCAACTCTAATACTTACGAGCTGTTTGACCCTGGACAAATTACTTAATCTCTCTGTCTACTATCTTAACAATAAAAGGGGGTGCCTGGCTTGATAGGTACAATATGAGGGTTTATAGTGATACAGGTAAAGGGTTAGCGTAGTGCCTGGTACAGCGTGGGCACTCAGTAAATGGTAACTAGCATGATCATGATGATGATGGTGGTGGTGGTAATGGAAGGTAGGTTTGGGAAAGAGAGGAAGGACAGGACTAGGCAGAAGGGAGGGACAGGAGTATCCCAGGATATGGAAATATCCTGTGGGAGGTGGAAAAAGAACAGTATATGGAACATGGAACAAGAGGCTAGAGCCAAGGGCAGTGGGTGATAAGGCACATCAAGGGGAAGGGGGACGTGTGAAACACTTGAGGGCCTGGGATCATATCGGGTCCTGGTCCATTCCTCTTCCCACAGCCAGCTACCTGCCCAAACCTGGAGCCCAGCTCTACCAGTTCCGATATGTGAACCGCCAGGGCCGGGTATGTGGGCAGAGCCCCCCTTTCCAGTTCCGAGAGCCAAGGCCCATGGATGAGCTGGTGACCCTGGAGGAGACCGATGGTGGCTCTGACATCCTGCTGGTTGTCCCCAAGGCCACCGTGCTGCAGGTGAGAACAGTGTGGCAGAGCTGCTCCTAGGCTGGGGAATGCGTGGGCAGCAGGGCAAGGGACCCCTTCTCACCTAACCCTCCTCTGGGCTATGGCCTCAACCAAAGACCTTGCTGGGAGTTACACAATCTTGCCGTTAAGAAAGTCTCCATCTAACATAGACACAAGCATGTAGGGCAGGAAAGCAAGCCGCCCACAGGCCACTGTCACTCAAGATTCATAAGTACTTTTCGAGCATTCCTCCCAAGTGCTACATCCTGTTCTAGGCCCTAGGGGAAGATATAAAGGGTGGAGGGAGGCCACTCCAGGGAAGGAATGTTCGGAGGAAGGGGAGGATGAGACCATGTCCAGGACAGGTGAGGAATGAGAGCAGATAGTATGGCCCTAGATAATATTGGAGGCTCTTGAGCAACTTGAAATGTGACCGGTCCCAATTGAGATGTACTATGTGGGTAAAATACACATAGGATTTTGGAGACATTGTATTTAAAAAAGTAAAGGATCTCAATAATTTTTTATATTGATTATATGTTGAAATGATATTTTGGGTAGACTGGGTTAGACAAAATATAATTAAAGTGAATTTCACCTGTTTCTTGTTACTTTTTTTGAAGTATCTACCAGCAAATTTAAAAACTATGTATGGGGCTTGTATTCTTTTCCCATTGGACCAAATAGACCAAACAGAGAAGAATTAGAGAGTGAGGGTAAATGTTGGCAAGGACTTCCTGAAGGCATAGAAGGGACAGGGACAGGTGGGGAGGAAGTACACTCCCCAGACAAGAGGACAGATTTGAGAAGGCTCAGGAGGTGAGAATGAGTAACTTGTCTGTGATGGAAGTAAATTCTTGCCTTCTAGAACCTCTAAACACATGGAATCAACATAAGAATAGGAAGAAGATGTTTATATCTTACATAAGTCAGACATGTGTGTGCTCCTACCCCATAATCTGTTTGGTTTTGTTTTTTTTTTTAATTTCTAATTCCAGTGTAGTTACCATACAGTGTTATGTTAGTTTCAGGTGTACAATACAGTGATTCAGCAGTTCCTTCCATTACTCAGTGCTCATCAGGATAATGATGATAGTCCCCATCACCTGTTTCACCCACCCCCATCCACCTCCCCTCTGGTAACCAGCACTTTGTTCTCTATAGTTAAGAGTCTCTTTCTTGGTTTGTTTCTTTATCTCTCTCTTTTTTTCCCCCATGCTCATTTGTTTTGTTTCATAAATTCCACATATGAGTGAAATCATATGGTATTTGTCTTTCTCTGACTGACTTTCTTCTCTTGGCATAATACTCTCTAACTCCATCCATGTCATTGCAAATGGCACGACCTCAGTCTTTCTTATGGCCGAGTAAGAATTTTGGGGGTGTTTGTGTGTGTGTGTATATGTGTGTGTGTACACCACATTTTCTTTATCCATTCATTATTCAGTGGACACTTGGGCTGCTTCCATAGTTTTGCTCTTGTAAATAATGCTGCTATAAACTTAGGGGTACATGTTTCCCTTTGAATTAGTGTTTTCATACTTTTTGGGTAAATACTTAAGAGTGCGATTACTACATCATAGAGTTGTTCTATTTTTAACTTCTTGAGGAACCTCCATACCATTTTCCACAGTGACTGCATCAGCCTGCACTCCCACCAACAGTGAAGAGTGTTCCTTTTTGTCCATATCTTCACCAACACTTGTTGTTTCTTGTGTTTTTGATTTTAGCCATTCTGACAGGTGTGAAGTGCTATCTCATTATGGTTTTGATTTGCATTTCCCTGATGTTGAGTGATGTTGAGCATGTGTCTTTTGACCATCTGGATGTCTTCCATGTTCGTTTTTACATTTGTTATTCTCATTACAATTATCTTTCAACAATATATACTAAGATATCACTTTACAAATGAGGACAAAGACTCAGAGAAGGTAAGTAACCCATTCAAAGTGACATAGCTAGTAGAAATCGTAAACCTACATCTGCCTGGTTCCAGAATAGATAAGGTAAAATTCAGGGAGCCATCCCTTTTGTCTGCATGGATTAAGAGAGACTTCTTCCAAGTGTGTCGGGAGCTGGTGTGTCTGACTGGTGGTGGGCAGGCTTCAGTAACACCCCAAGGCTCCCCTTACTCACCTCGTTATATCTGTACTGATACAACTTCCCAGCCCTGAATGCATCTGCAGAGTGATAGGGATGGGAGCATCACAAGCACAGCCCCCCTCTTCATCCTACCCCTGTAGAACCAGTTGGATGAGAGCCAGCAAGAGAGGAATGACCTGATGCAGCTGAAGCTGCAGCTGGAGGGACAGGTGACAGAGCTGAGGAATCAAGTCCAGGATCTCGAGACTGCTCTGGCGACCGCCAGGCAGGAGCACGCTGAGCTGACGGAGCAGTACAAGGTGGGAGTTGGGCCAGGTGAGGGCGGGGCCTGGCTGCTCACCCAGGGTCCAAAATCTAACCCAGTGAAGATGGAAAAGGAGAGACACTAATGGACTTTTAAGATGGTTCTGGCATCAAAAATTAGCTTTAGGGAATGACAAGTGGGATTAAGCTTGAGGTGACAGGAGACACATCGCAAATATAATGTAATAAGATTCTTTGCTCGTGGTAGTAATGAGGGAGGGAGGAGGTGGCCATGTTCACCAGCAAGGGAATGCTCCCTTGCAGTTTCTTTCTCAAAGAAGGTGACAGGGTAGAGAGGTGAGAACAGTCAAATTCTGGTATGCTCCTCCTAAGGCCTTGTTCTGTTCTTTGAGAGGTGAGTCTCAGCTTCATCTTTCTGAGATAACCTTAATTCCAGGGGCTTTCCCGGTCCCACGGGGAGCTCATAGAAGAGAGAGACATCCTGAGCCGGCAACAGGGAGACCATGTGGCGCGCATCCTGGAGCTGGAAGATGACATCCAGGCCATCAGTGAGAAAGTGCTGACAAAGGAGGTGGAGCTGGACAGGTGAGAGGACCTCCTCTGCCCCC